>RJWM01042078.1:0-14529 GCA_004363535.1 Dasyprocta punctata | reverse complement strand
TTGCAGCAGTCTACACACCCACCCACGGTGGACAAGGGTTCCCTTTTCCCCACTGCCCCACCAGCCTTTGGTGTTGGTGGATTTCTTCGTCGTGACCATCCTTCCTGAAGTGAGATGGCATCTCAGCCGTTTTCTGATGTGCATCTCTCGAAAGACCCGTGAGGTCGAACATTTATTCGTGTATTTATTTGATGCTTCTACTTCTGCATCTGAGAGGTTTCTTTGCATTTTAAACGGCCAGTTTGGCACTGGGTCTTCCTATTTGGGGGTCTGATTTTTTTGCGCTTCTTTATCTATTCTGGATATTAGTCCTCCGTCTGAGGAACAGTTGGCAAAAACAGTTTTCTCCACACTGCGAGCTGTGTCTTCACTCTGTTGGTGGTTTCTTTCGGTTCGCAAAGGCTTTTCCTTCTTTGCTAATGGGCATGGAACTCACCACCTCGCGTCTGCCAGCCAGGTGCTTCTGGCCCTGAGCTAAATGCCCGGCCCGATTTTTGAAGACAGAGTGTCACCATCCAATTCAGGTTCCCCTTTGTCTCACTTTGTAGCCCAGACTGGCCTTGAACTCACAACCCACCTCCTGCTTCACCGTTCCTAGTGCTGGGATTATAAGCATGTGCCACCATGCCCTGCCCTCATGCTTAAATTCTTGCTTCAGATCCTTGCTAGATTGCAGGAATACACTTTCCTTTTTCTTCTCTTTCTCATGTCGCTATATTTCAGCATCTAGACACTTAATCTCGGAGAGCTTTTTTGTGTGTTGTTAACCATTCCACTATCTTCCCAAATATGCTGTTTGCATGTGTGTTGCATTGAATTGTTTCAGAGGCCAATCACCAAGGTTTGATCAGACCCTAGATACCTGTATGTTAAGCACTGGGAGTAAAGAAATATAAAGAGACAAACTTCAGGGTACAAGGGGGACCAATAAGAGCTCATCACTAGTGAACTGCCTTGGTTACCTCTGCAATTGGCTTGCTTTTATTGGCTAGCAAGAAGCACAGGCGTGGGGTAGCGCTCATTTCATTGGACAGTAATTTTAGGTCATGGGTGGATAAGGATTAAGTTAATGAGGAACCAGATTTTCTCTAAACCCAAATGCCTATATTTTGACAACTGTCCTCAGCAGATGCTATCTTGCCTCAGGATTGCTGGATTATTACTTTTCTTCCCACAGCCAGGGGCACCTGGCCTTCTTTTTACCTCTTTATTGCTGAAGCAAAATCTCACTGACCTCAGAACTGTGGGGGCTTAAATCACACAGTCGAGTGCCATGGTCCAGCCTGGCCAAGTCCACAGAATCCCAGATGGTGGGCTGAGTGTCACCGCATGGAGAACAGACACACAAACAGCTCAGAGACTGCGTGAATCTGCTTCGTTTATTGCTACTACTATTACTACCTACTACTACTTTTTTGCAAGCTCCAGCAGAATATTTTGTACTTTTTTTGGCAGAGGTTGAAAGTTTAGGTAAAAAGAATGAGATCAACAGGTGTTTCTATGGTTACACAGTTTCTATGATTATATGATTCGTCAGCATAGGCAGAAAGTTTATGCTTAAAGACCTTGAATCGTATTTTGGCTACTAATAGATTACTGATTGGTTTTCGGTTAGATGAATCAAGTTTCCCCCATTTACCTAAGGAAAACAATCTTAACAATTGTTTTAAAGTATCAATCTTGATTTGGGAAGGTCTAATGTACTATAGGGGGTTGAATTGTTCTAAATGCTCCATTGTGGTAGCCTAGCTAAAAGCCTGCAAAACACGGCCATATTCAGCCTTGATTTAGCCCCCTTATCGCCTTGCGATGTTCTCACAGCTGCCAGGGTGTGTTATCCTGTCTCTCTTAAAAGAGAAAACATAGTAACATATCGGCCTCTCTGCATGGAGGCTCCCAGGCAGCCCCAGCCAGCTGATCATTATTATTACTATTAAAGGCTCCCAAACCTCTGATCTGGCCTTGGCCTCGTTGGTCTGGCTGGGTGTCAGACCATCACACCATAAATTATAGAAAAACATTTTATTAATTATCCCTTTGTTCTTAGGGAGCTTTTGTACTTAGTTTACTGATTTTGTGCATGGAAAAGAAAGAAAGAAAATTTTCCGAACTGGGTCAGAGCACAAGTTAACACAATAGTTCCCAAGAAGCATTAATCCATTCTCACAAAGCCAATTTTTATGCTGCGGCCTTTTCTTGGAAAACGTCCTCCTTGAAGATCTATCTTTTTCCATGTTTGAACCTTGTCAACAGAACATCACTAGAGAAGGACGTGGCAGTCGAGTCCCCCATAATGTTATCACATATCCTGGTCCTCCTTTTTGTTTTTGTAATTGCAGCAGTCAAAACAGTGTGACTTGAAATTGTAAGGCATCTAGGTATTGTCTAGTTTGGTTTTCCTTGCAGCAGAGGTATAGGCGATGGTGTCTGTCATGACAATAAACATATTTTCTGGGGTATATGGAAGGACCTGGCTCACCACCAACTTTTGGGCTTCTTGGGTCATCTTCCTCACTTGACCCCACATCCTGGGTTTTTTCACTTGTGTGGTCATTAGTGACTGATGTTTCTCCTCCAGAGTCATCCTTGAAAAAGCTTGTACTGGTGGGCCTGGTGGCAACTGACTCCACCACGGGTTTGGAGATCTCCTCTTCCCATGCCACTCATTCTGAGATGGTACTCACAGTGACTTTCCCTTATCTGTTAATACACAAGCATACTCTTGTCCCCATGTTACTAGTTATACTGGGCCATCCCACTTCTCTGGTTGAACTCCTTTCCGTAAAATTTGTGCCTTTGGCTTATCCATAGCACCATCCTTCTGCCAAAGGAGAGCTGATGGAGTAGTCTTGCTCTCTGCAAGTAGATTCAAAAAATTTAAAGTGAAGGAGCAAGATTTAATTGCCTTTGTGGAGGTAGCTGTACTCTCCCTTTTTACTTTTGTAATTGTGTTTTTAAAGAATGATGTGCATGCTCTACTATCGTGTGGCCTTGAGGATTATAGGGAATGTCTGCAACATGTCTAATATTCCAGAGTTTAAAAAAAGGAGAATAAAGCTTTACTAACATATCAGGATTCATCATCTGTTTCGATTGTAAGTGGGACTCCCATTGCAGCAAAAACAAACAATGTTGTCACACATGTCTTACCTTTTCTCCACTATGGCAGGAAGCATGGATCATATGGGAGTAAGTATTTATAGATATATGAACATACTGTAACCATCCAAATGACTGGACATGAGTAACATCCATTTGCCAAATTTAAGCCACCAATGAATCAGCCTGTTTGTTATCATTGGTTAAAGGTTCCAGTAAATTAGAATGGGATCTAATATGTCCAATATAAAAGGTGGCAGTGTGATTTTGAATAATCTTTTGCAGCATGAGAAACAGTGTTTCAGAGGGGGCAGTGAGTTCAACTATTATAATTTCATCTATATATCAAGCACTTTGAAATATAAAGTATACCCAGAGGACTATTATTTCCTGTCAACCATGGTTGTTTTAGTAGTTGTATCACTGCAGAATGTTAACAGATAACAGTTATATAGCTTACAGAGAAAACTTAAAATCAAGAACTATATATAGTAGCTGGGCATGGTGGTGCATGCCTTTAATCCCAGCACTCAGGAAGCTAAGGTAGGAGGAGTGTTGTGGGTTTGAGCCCGGCTTGGTCTACATAGTGTGACCCTGCCTCAAAAAACTAGGGCCAGGAGTTTGGCTTAGTGGCTTAAGCACCTATCCGGCTGACACAAGGTTGTGAGTTCAATCCGTGGTGCCACAAAAAAGAAAAAAAAAAGAACTACATATAGTATTTTAGCATGATGACATTATTTTTGTAACACACTTAAATGCCCATCTCAGTATAGAATAGCCTTTTTAGTCAATCATCTCTATGTAGTACATAAAAAAGCTCTCACTAAATTGCTAAACTTTTTTTCAAAATTCACTTTATTTCAAGGATGAAAAGAAAGAAAAAAACAAAAGAAGAAGAAGAAAAAAGAAAAAAACTACAATAAAATTTCAAAACACTTCAATCAGGGGGCAACAATGGTACATACATTGCACATTGTCATCCACAAATCATTCACCCAGTGCGTAAGACATCTGCATTCAATTATCCGAACAATACCAGCACAAATCTTTCTCTTCAGTGAACTCAAAGAAATCAGTAGTATAACTATCTTAACTATTTTTATATACATATTCATACACATATACATATTTTTTCAGCTTGTCACACTAATGAAATAATATGATGTTTACACGTGTGTCTTATTTATTTCACTAATGAGTATGTTCTCAAGTTGCATCCATTTACCTATAAAAGTCTCCAGTTTCTCCTTCTTTATGGTTGAGTAGTACTCCATCGTATAAAAATACCACATCTTTTTTATCCATTCCTCAATTGATTGGCATTTAGGTTGTTTCCAAGATCTGGCTATTACAAACTGTGCTGCTATAAACATGGGTGTACATATATCAGTGTGGTATGGTGTTTTTAATTCTTTTGGGAAGATACCCAGAAGGGAATAGCTGGATTGAAAGTGACCTCCAATCCTAGTTTTTTGAGAAATCACCACACTGATTTCCACAGTGGTTGCACGAGTCTACACTACCACCAACAGTGAAGAAGGGTTCCTTTTCCCCCACAGCCCCACCCCCAGCAGTTGTTATTGCTAGATTTCTTGATAGTAGCCATTCTTTCTGGGATGAGGTGGAATCTCTGTGTTCTTTTAATTTGCATCTCTCAAATAACCAGTGATGTTGAACATTTTTTCACATATTTATTTGCTGTTTGTACTTCTTCATCTGAGAGGTGTGTGTTCATATCAGATGCCCATTTTTGGATTGGGTCTTTAAATCTGGGAGGACTGATTTTTTTTTAGTTCTTTATATGTTCTCGATAGTAATTCTTTGTCTGAGGAACAGTTGACAAACATTTTCTCCCATATTGTGTGCTGTCTCTTCATTCTTTTGGTCACTTGTCTTGCTGCGCAAAAGCTTTTCCATAATATGAGATCCCAGTTTTTGATGCTTTGTGAAAGTTCCTGTGCAATCAGGGTGTTGTTAATAAAGTCTTCAAGACACCAATGTCTTCAAGAGTTTTACCTACTCTATCTTCCAGCAGATTTAATATTTCTGTTTTAATACGAAGATCTTTGATCCATTCTGATTTTAGATTAGCACATGGTGAAAGATACTGGTCCAGTTTTAATCTTTGGCATGTGTAGAGCCAGTTTTTCCATTCATTAAAGAGGCTATCTTTCTTACAGTAAATATGTTTGACACCTTTGTCAAAGAAAAGGTGGCTTAGTGTATCTGGAGTTGTTTCTGCATCTTATAATCTGTTCCACTGATTTTTGGATCTGTTTTTTTGCCACTACCACACTGTTTTTATCACAGTAGCTTTATAATATAACTTCAAGTCAGGGATTGTGATGCCTCCTGTCTTGTCTTTGTTGCCCAGGATTGCCTTTGTTGTTCTAGATCTCTTCTGGTTCCAGACGAATTTTAGGATTGTTTTCTCTAATTCTATGAGATATGCTATTGGAATTTTGATGGGGATTGCATTGAATCTGTATAACAGTTTTGCAAGTACGACCATTTGCACTATATAGGTTCTTCCTATCCAAGGGCACACGATATCTCTCTCTCCTTTTCTTTTTTTTTTTTTTTTTTTTTTTTTTTTTTTTTTTTTTTTTTTGTGGCACCAGGGGTTGAACTCATAACCTCGCACCTGCCAGACAGGTGCTTAAGCCGCTGAGCCAAACTCCCAGCCCTAGGTTTTTGGGGCAGGGTTGCACTATGTAGGTCAGGTCAGCCTTGCGCTGGTGTTGTAGCCCAAGCCGGCCTCGAACTCACAACGCTCCTCCTACCTCAGCCTCCCGAGTGCTGGGATTAAAGGCGTGTACCACTGTGCCCGGCTCATCTTTCCATTTTCTAATATCCTCTTCAACCTCCTTTTTCAGAGTACTAAATTTTTCAATGTAGAGGTCTTTTACTTGCTTCGTTAGATTGATTCCTAGGTATTTTTTTTGTTTTTTTTTTTTTTTTGGATGCTATTGTAAAAGGTATTATTTCCCTGATTTCTCTCTCAGTAAGTTTGTTGTTCGTGTATAGGAAGGCTATTAATTTTTAAGTGTTGACTTCGTAACCAGCTATGTTACTGAATTTGCTTATTAAATCTAGAAGTCTTTTGGTGGAGTTTTTGGGGTCTTCTACATAGAGTATCATGTCATCTGCAGATAATGATAGTTTAACGTCTCCCTTTCCTATCTTTATTCCTTTTATTTCTTTGTCTTGTCTAATTGCTCCAGCTAAAATTTCCAAGACTATATTGAATAAGAGACAGTGGACATCTTTGTCTTATTCCTGATTTTAGAGTGAAAGTTCAGATTTTGTCCATTTAGTATGATGTTGGCTGTTGGTTTTTTGTAGATGGTGTTTATCAGATTGAGATAAAGACCATCTATTCCAATTGTTTCTAGAGTTTTTATCATGAATGGGTGCTGGACTTTGTCAAAACCTTTTTTTTGCATCTATTAAGATGATCATATGGTTTTTGTCCTTGGCTCTGTTAACATAGTGTATTATATTTATGGATTTACATATGTTGAACCATCCCTACATCCCTGGGATGAATCCCACTTGATCATGGTGTACAATCTTCTCGATGATTTGCTGCTGTCTGTTTGCCAGTATCTTATTGAGGATTTTTGCATCAGTGTTCATTAAGGAAATTTGCCTGTAATTCTCTTTCTTAGTTGGGTCCTTCTCTGGTTTTGCTATTAGAGTAGTGTTTGCTTCCAAAAATGAATTTGGAAGTATTACTTCCCTTTCAATTTCATTAAAGAGTTTGAGAAGTAGTGGTATTAGGTCTTCTTTAAATTTCTTGTAGAATTCAGCAGTGAATCCGTCATGGCCTCGGCTTTTCTTCGTTGATAAGTTTGTAATTACATCTTCAATTTCATTTATTGATATTGGGTTATTTAGGATTTTTATATCTTCTTGATTCAGCTTTGGTAATTAATTTGTATCTAGGAATCTGTCCATTTGTTCTGTATTTTCCATCTTATTAGAATACAAGGTTTCAAAGTAGGTATAGATGGTTGTCTGGATTTCTGCAGGGCCTGTTGTGATTTTGTCCTTTTCATTCCTAGTTGCATGAATTTGAGTAACATCTTTCCTTTTTTTGATAAGGTTGGCTAAGGATTTGTCAATTTTATTTAATCTTTCAAAGAACCAACTCTTCCATTCATTGATTGTTTGTATTATTTTTTTAGTCTCCAGTGTGTTAATTTCTGCTCTGATCTTTCTAATTTCCTCCCTTGCATGAACTTTTGGTTTAGCCTGCTCTTCTTTTTCTAAAAGTTTGAGGTTCAACATTAAGTTCTTTATATGCACTTGCTCTGCTTTCCTGATATGGGTATTTACTGCTATAAATTTCCCTCTTAGGACTGCTTTCATTGGCCGGGGATTTAGCTCAGTGGCATAAGCGCCTGCCTGGTAAGCTCAAGGTTGTGAGTTTGATCCCTGAGACTGCTTTCATTGTGTCCCACAAGTTCTGGTATGTTGTATCATCATTATTATTTAACTGTAAAAACTGTCTAATTTCAACTATGACCCACTGTTTGGTAGGGTGCTATTTAATTTCCATGTGTTTATGAAGTTCTTGTGGTTTCCTTTGGCATGGATTTCCAATTTCATTGCACTGTGGTCTGATAGTATGCATAGGATAATTTGAATTTCTTTGCATTAACTTAAGCATGTTCTATGAGCCATTATATAGTCTGTTTTACAGAATATCCTGTGTTCAGCTGAGAATGCATAGGGTGGATGTTGTAGGGTAGAACACTCTATAAACATCTAGTAAGTCCATTTGTTCAAAAGTTTGATTTAGTTCTAATATCTCATTGATTTTTTGTCTAGTTGATCTGTCTTTTTGTGACAGTGAGGTATTGAGGTCTCCCAATACAATTGTATTAGGGCTTATTTGATTTTTCATGTCCGTTAGTAATTATTTTATATAGTTGGGTGCACTGTTATTTGTGACGTATATATTTATGATTATTATCTCATCCTCTTGGATTGTTCCCTTTACGAGGATGTAGTGACCTTCTTTATCACTCTTAATCAGTCTCGACTTGAAATTCACTTTGTCTGCAAATAAAATAGCCACCCCTGCTTTTTTCTGGGTTCCTGTCACATGGAGCATTATTTTCCATCCTTTGAATTTCAGTCTATCAATTTCTTTTTGAATGAAATGTGTTTCTTGTATGCAGCAGATTGTTGGATCTTGTTTCTTGATCCATTCTACATTGATATGTATTGACTTATCCTTATCATGTTATTTCCCTGTTGTTGATTCCCCCTTTTTTCCCCTCCCTCTAATTATTTCCCTTTCCTGGTGGATTTCTTCTGTTGAGGTTCATGGAGCTGTAGTCCTTATTATCTCTTTCTAGAATGTCCTTCAGAACATTTTGGAGTGCTGGTTTGGCGGTCATAAATTTCCTCAGATGTTCTTTGTCATGGCAGTGTCTTATTTCTCCATCAATTTTAAAAGATAGCTTTGCAGGGTACATCAATCTGGTTTGAAAGTTGTTTTCCTTTAGCACTTGGAGTGCTTCACTCCAAGCTCTCCTTGACCTAGGAGTTTGTGCTGAGAAATCATCTGTAATTCTGATGGGCTTTCCTTTATAGGTGATTTGTTTCTTTTCTCTAACAGCTTTTAGGATTCCATTCTTGTGTTGAATTTCTGGAATCTTAACTATGATATGCCTGGCTATAGATTTTTTTCTTGATCATTGCTAATTGGAGTTCTATATGCCTCATTTATCTGAATGTCAAATTCTTTTTTGTAACCAGGAAAGTTTTCTGTCATGATGTCTGTGGACATTTTGAAATGTTATTTGTGGTATCTCCTGCTTGTTCATTGATCCCAATTAATCTTAAATTATTCTTCTTTGCCCCACCTAGCAGGTGCTGGATTGATTTCTCATGGTCTCTTGCTATTTTTGAGAACTCTGTCTTTTCCTGGTCACTAACCATAAGCCTGTCTTCAATATCTGAGATCCTGTCCTCACACTGGCCTAATCTGTTATGAATATTTTCAGTGGAGGTTTTATTCTCCTGGATATCTGCTTGAATCTGCTTTATGGAGTCCATTTCTTTTCCATGCTGAGTTTCCATAATTTGCTTAGGCTCATCTAGTTTTTTTGTCTGTGTCTGCTCTAATGTCGCTAAGCATGGTGTGCATTTTGGTAATCTCTGTAGTTATCTGAGAGATTATTTCTGATTTCATTTTTTTTCCAGAACCTCATTCAATTGCTTTGTTTTTTCCACTTCAGAGGGATCTGATGGGGAGCTTTTGGACTGTCCTACCTCACTGCACCCTGGCTTTGCCTTTGGTGAACTGGATGTCTGGGGTTGTATCCTGTTTAAGAGTCTTCTCACTTCTTCTGTTTTGTTGGTTTAATTCCTGGGGTGATGCTTGTAAATTGCCTATGGTGGGTTGCTTTATTGGTAGTATTTAGGACCCTTAGGGATGATTATTTCTCTAGGGTATCTTCCAGGTGAAGCTAGTTTTGGGGTTTTGAGTCTGTTGGAAGATCTTCCCTTTTTAGTTTGTTGGAGATGAGAAGTTTTTCCTTGTTTGGCCCAGTCCCTGGTTGTTTGGCACTGTGCCACTGTATTTTCTGTGACCCTTAGTTAATCTCAGTCATGGATTATCAGGACCAACAGCTGTTTAGAACAATAATGTCTATATTGGCTATAGTGGTACCAATAGCAACAAACACAGCCTAGAAAACAACGAACTGAGCTAACCCTTAATTTTCAACTTTTAACTATATAAACTAGATTTATGATTATATAACAAAATGTAAAACAAACCAGATAATTATATGCAATATATAAATCTGTAATGTGTCAATTTTGCCCTTGGGGTTAAAATTTAAAATGGGCTAAGGAGAAAATAGTGAAGTGAAAGAAGAGAAAGAGATTACAAGCAAGGTTGGAGGACAAAGAGGGATCACACCAACTTGGGGAAACTGGTGCAGAAGACTGAAGGAAAAGAGAGATGGTAAAGATAAAAGGAAGAACAAAACAGAACCACACCCACAAAGAGATTACAAACCACTTTCACACTCATAAAAAAACAATGTAGGAGAAAGAGAAAAGAAAAAAATGAAAAAGAAAAAGAAAAACAAATAGTTCACTTCCAGGATTCTCTCTGGTTTCACTAGTGTCTACTAGTGGAGTCTATCCCTAGCAGGTCAGCAGTTGTTTTATGGCAGAGTAGTGGATAACCTCAGCAGAACTGCCCTGAGGCCAGACTCACTGGGGTCACTAGAGTCCAAGCAATTTCCACAGGTCTGTGCCCAGCTAGGAACTGCTAGAGGAAAGTGGCAGCAGTTATGGGTTCTGGGCTTATCTGGCTGAACTCCAAAATGGCTCCCGGCCCATCAATCTGTCCCTGCAGGAGGACTGAGTCTTCTGTACTCACTGCCAGCCAGCACAGGCCTCCACATCCACTGCTCCCCTCCACTGCTGTATGTCTCTGCAGAGGCCTCCAGGGTCGCCAGCCCTCACCATCACTGTGATCGTGCATCCCCAGGTTCCAACAGCTCCTCTCATGCAGGGAGTCTATCTCAGGGAGAAGGCACCACCAGCTACCACCTTCTTCTTTGCTGAGGTTTTTCTTTTTACTCTCTCTGTGGGCTCCAATTCGCACTTCATCTTCTTTCTGGGCCCAGAGGACCCACTTCCTTCCTTTTTGACTTCTTCATGGTGCTATATTCCAGCGTCTGGATGGTGGCTCTCAGAGAGGCTGCCTTCTCTGCTGCTTATCGCTCTGCCACCTTCCCAGAAGTCCTAATTTGTTTATCTTTAATGAGATATCATCGAAGAAATCTGTGACATTGTCTGAACTGCTCAGTGCTTAAGTATCTTTAAGTGTAGCAACCCATATGTGACAACATATAGGCCTCTCTCTTTTTTTAAAAGTATTATCTGACTGGTGGTTTTATGTTTGTTTGACATACCTCTTATCACAAGTAGCTTGAGCACAAAACAAAGGCAGAAATCTGAGTCTAGAAAAAGGTTATTACCATAAATAATCCTAGTTTTACATCTTAGATGGCCTATATACTAGGAAGGCATGAGTACACCATGAGATTAGCAATAATGAAAGTCATAGCTATATAGAAACTTCCCCCCACCCCACCGGCACCCGGGATTGAACTCACAACCTTGTGCCTGTCAGGCACTTAAGTCACTGAGCCAAACTCCCAGCCCTGGTTTTTTGAGGCAGGGTCGCACTGTGTAGCTCAGGCCGGCCTTGTGCTCTCATTGTAGCCCAAGCCGGCCTCCAACTCACAATGCCTCTCCTACCTCAGCCTCTCGAGTGCTGGGATTAAAGATGTGTCTTTAGTTTTGTACCAAAAGTATCTTTTAATGGCGTCTTATTGTTTTACCCACAGAAAACTTAGTCTTTTGACATGACCAATGTAAACATATCACAGTAATATATTTAGCAACATTTATTGGGGTGCATCTCCCATAAGTCTATGGAAATTACTAGAGTTCCATTAGAACAAAGACTGGAAGAAAATATTTCCTGGCAGTTATTCCTTTATTCATCAAAGGCACTCCTGTCCAACAGTTTCCCCAAACCTAAGGGGCTCCCATTTAATTATCTTAACAAATTTTTGATGGCTTATGAGAACAGATCATACAATTAACACATTATTTTTGGCCAATGAAAGATTCCTGAGATATTGTATACAAACAATAATATGCATTGCTTTTTGTTTTGTTTTGTTTTGTTTTGTAGCAGGAATCAAACTCATAACCTTGCACTTGCCAGGCAGGCACTGTGACACTGAGCTATATCCCTGGCCCTGCACTGCATTTGTAAAACCAGTCTTGACATCATTTTGATCAGCTGGCAACCTGGGTGGAAGTATGTCCTTAACTCTAATGACACCTATCTATTAGCCAACTTAAGTTATAGACAAATGTTTTCAAAATCCAAAAAAGTAAAAAGAAGAAAAATTTTTGAGTTCAAGTAAAACAGCTGTAAGTATGGTAACTAGTTATAGGTTGGACAGATACACACACAAAACAATTTTTTTTTACAGAACCAGAGTGCACTCAGATGTATTTGGCCAAGTTGGGTTATAGTAACTTTTTCACAGTTGTTAAGTTTTAACTATAGACTAGTCAGAACTATTCACAGGTCAATTGACAGATATCTCTTGTAATAAGAGTCAGAAGAAATAAAAATCAATCAAATCTCATAATCAATATTTTCTTCTGGGGCTGGGGATTTAGCTCAGTGGCACAAGTGCCTGCCTGGCAAGTGTGAGGTGGTGAGTTCAATCCCTGGTAAAAAAGAAAAGGAAAAATTTTTTCACCTGTATTTTATTTTGTCTTAAGAATTTTGACAACTCTGTGCTCTCTTGTTTCATCTGGCCTCCTGCTTAGACATCTCTGTATCTTCTGTCACCTATTCAGACTTTCTTTTTCTTCTAAAAGTGTTTGTGGAATTCCCCTCTGCAAAACTTAATATAGTTTGGGCCAGGATTGAACTTTTTAAAGATTCAATCCCTATATCTTGACAGGATTTTAAATAATTTCCAAGATTCTCTGTGGCCCTGACCCCTTCAAGGGCCTGTGTATGGTCCTTAGTTGCATTCCCAAAGGCCAATTATAACACTATAATCTCAGTGCTAGTGAATGAGGAGTCTATCTGTGCAGTGCCTCCTGTAATCTAGCAAGGAACTGAGCATAAGGATCTGATGAGCCCTGTAAAATATGTAAAAAGAACTGAAATGCAGTGCCCTCTGTGGGAACCATAGCCCATGCCAGTTTCATTGTCAAATTCATTCGTTCATATGTTTCATTAGGATAAGTCAATCACCGCACAAGATCTGCACAAGGTCCTGTTCCTAGCAGCACATTTTCCATAATACCTGGCATTCCACCTGCCCTATTTCTGCCTGCCAGCTCTGTGGCCAGCTCCTGTAGCTACACATTAGAATGGAGACACTGACCTGCCAATAGACAGGAACAAGCAAGATGTTTAATGTCTTGTGGGACCATATGTAGAGCTCCCAAAATGAACTCTAAGAATCCCAGTGTAAATGGTGCCTGTACTCAAGTGACCCGCCCATCTCAGCCTCCCGAGTAGCTGGAACTAGAGGCACATGCCACCATGCCTGGTGTGGCCAAGGGAACCAAAGATGGACAAGCTGCTTCTCTGCTACATGGCTTGGCTGCTGGCCCGCTGCTGCCACTTCATCCATCCTGGCCCAAGTCCCACATCACCACCTCCATGGCCGCCCATCCCCGACGATGACCATACTTCTGTCTTGGGCACCCTGTGTCAGTCTCTAAAAATTCTGGAAGTGCAGGCCAAGAAAGTCTCTTTACTTTCTTCCTGATTTTCCCTTTTTCCTGATCAGGAGAAGCAGTAGCAGTTATAGCAATGGTTGCAGCACAAGGTTCCAATACAGATTTGGCCAAACTCCATGTTGAAAGCGTGTCTGGGGCAAACTGTTCTCCCCTAGCATGGGCCCTTCTCAAATTTTTGCCCACTCTATGCTAGTTCTCTGCACCCAAGGTTCCTGCCTGCTGGAACCATGGGTTATGCTTGGTAATATCTTGCAGCATTTTTGAAAGAATGTGGGTACTGACCTGGACCCTACCTGTTTCTATAATACACACAGCAACTGCACATATCCCTGCTCCTCTACTAGCAAATTCTGTTCCCTTATCCCAGATAAGAAAAACTTTTCCCTGGCATTACTATATACTGTTACCTTCTTGGACAGCTGCTTCTGGATTTGTCCTGTGGAGTTCCCCGACGTCTATTTCTGCTCCTTTCCCACTCCAGTCATTCTTTCCTTCCAGGTCCCAGCGTCTCTGTTCAGGTGCCAGTTACCAAGGGCTGATCAGAGCCTCAGTTACCTGAAGAGGGGACGATGGGGAATAAAGAAAGACAAAGAGAGACAAAGAGACAGATTTCAGAGTACAAGGGGGACCATGAGAAGTTTGCCTCTAGTGGGCTGGTTGGCTGGGCTACCTCTGCAGTTGTCTGGCTTTTATTGGCTAGCATGAAGTGCAGCGGGAGGGATAGCACTTGGTTCATGGAACAGTAACTATAGAAATGGGTGGATAAGGATTAAGTTAATGAGGAGCCAGATTTTCTCTAAACCCAAATGGTTATATTTGACAACTGTCCTCAGCAGATGCTATCTTGCCTCAGGATTACCGGGTTATTTGCATTCCACCCATGGCAGAGGGCATGTGGCCTTTGTATAGCTCTCTGTTCCTGAAGTAAGGTTACACGGACCTTGGTTCTGTGGCGGGGTGGGCTTAAATCGCATAGTCGGGTCCCCCATAATCTGTCTGAATTTTTCGGGGGGGTACTGGGAATCGAACTCACAACCTTGCACTTTGTCAGTCAGGTGCTTGTGCCACTGAGCTATATCCCCAGTGCCCCCCCCCATAGTCTGTCAA
>RJWM01042077.1:0-14557 GCA_004363535.1 Dasyprocta punctata | reverse complement strand
GCGTCAGCGATACATCATCTGGGGTGGGGTTGTGTAATATGCGGAAGCAGGATATGGTCGCCATCTTGGCTTACTCGATGGGAGGGGTAATCTAGCTCAGGCTTTGCTCCTTCCCCAAGGCCTCGCTTACACTCCGTCCGGCCTACAGTTGCTGCGTCCCACATGCCCAAGGTGACCTTTTATGTGGCTCCCCACAAGAAATAAATATAATAAAAGGATACAGGTTCTTTATCCTGGGACCTATGAAACACTAGAGAAAAACTGAAGTATTCCATTTGCATATCTTCTTTAGAAAACATGTCTGTTGAAGTGTTTTTTCCACATTTGAATTGAGTTTTTTTTTAATATTGAGTGGAAGGAATTTTTTGTACATTTTGGAAGATAATATAATGGTTTGTAAATGGAAGACAATTATATTACAGTATGCTCAACATCATTATCAAAGAGACACAAATAGAAATAACAATGAAATATCACCTCACAGACAGTAGAATGATTGTGATTTTAAAAAGGCAAAGCAACATCAAGTGTAAGTAAAGATGGAGAAAAACTGAACACATGTATCCTATTGGTAGGAAGATAAAATGCTGCACATGGTCTAGCAACTACGCTTCATGGTGTATTTCCAAAATAACTGAAAACAATTTCCTGAAGAGGTACCCAATCCCCATATTAATAGCATTACTCGCAATAGTCAAGATATGAAAAAATTTCACATGTCCTATTGGAAGAAAAATGAAAAAAAGAAAATATGATGTGTTATGTGATATATATGTATAGCTACACACACATCCATATACATGTATATGTATATAGATTTGAACATTAAATTGAAAAGTATGTAACCTCAAAACAAGAAGAAAATCTTGTCATTTGTGACAACGTGGATGAACCTGGAAAAATTTATATGAACTGAAGTAAGCTAGACGTAGAAGAACAAATACTGCATGATTCAACTCTTACGAGGTATCTAAATAGTGAAATTCATAGAAGTGGAGAACACAACAATGGTAGGAGATTGAGGAAATAAAGGATTTTTCAATGAATGGAAAGTTTCAATCAAGTCTGAGGAACAAGTTCTACAGATGTGTTGTATAACATGCTGCCTGTAGTTAACAATATGCTACTGCATGGTTCCAAATTTGAGTATTTTTCCGACACACAGAAACAAGTAGACACACACAAACATGTGCACACATGCAATCAGGGAAATGGAAACTCTAGAAGGTGATATATATATAACATTGCTGTCATAGTGTTAACACACATCCAAAGTTATCAAATTACACACAATAAAATATATAGTTCTTTGTATGTCAACTATGGGTCAATAAAACTTTTTAAAATGAATAAATAAATACATAAAAGTCTCAGATTAAAAGAGACATAATGAATTGGGTAAATAATATTGATAACACAAATTCTCCATGAATGGTAATTGGAACATTGAAGCATCGGTCATCTCCTAATGCTGATCAGATCCTGAAGCACTAAGTGCTATTTGATTGTAACCTCACTAATATGGAGATTGTCTGCTACCTACTAATGCCTGTATCCGCGAGGATCAGAACCCTCATACATATCCGCTGTGCTGGAGCCCTGTGTGTAACAGGAATCATAGTTCAGTCTGTTACTCTCATGTTCGTTGTGGGGAGAGGAAGGGACACGATGCTATATGTCACCTATAGACTATGTGTCCTGTTACATGAGGGTGGGCATGCACACACATGCATGCACTCATTAAGAGCAGAAGATTTGCAGTGAAAAAATTAGGGAATTATATCCTGATTTCTCTGTGTACAAATGGGGAGCTATCCTCCTTGCCCTAGTACTTCACTAGAAGTTCTCCACAGTTCTCGCCATTAGGGAAGAAACTGTTCATTTCAACCTCCCACAAAAAAGGAGTAAAAGATAACTTTGTAAATGAAAAAAAGTTAATGATAATCAAGAAAAAACATATCCCCCAATACAAATCCAAGCCAAATCAAATCTGTTTGTTCCCCTTAAGAAATAAGGGAAATGAAAAGTTTTTGTGGTATAGAAATTCATCATTTTTACAAAATTCTTCTACTATTCATATATATTGCTGAATACAGATTGTATATGGACAATTTTAATGATGCACATTGATGTAATCTCCACTCCCTATTCATGCAATATGACAGAAATGGGGATGATTATGATACTAACCTGAAATGATGATAAGAATGAGGGGCAAGAAACAGCAGTGGCTGAAATTTTCCAGCCAGGTTTTGTAAAGATGGAAAAATGGTAACTGAATATAGAGTTGAAAGTTAAATCTATGTGTTCACAGAAGTAAATAGCTTAAGAAGTGAGATAATTAGGTTTGTGGTTCAGTTGAGAGTCTCAGAGCTCAGAGGCACCGCTGAGCTTGTCGACGAGATCTGAGAAACACTGCCTGGGTTAGTGCATGTGGGAAGAGTGTCCGTCTTACTCTTCCTCCCTCTACTCCTGCTCCCTCTTATGCAAAGTTAACTGTTCTTTCTCTTCAATACTGTCAGACAATGAGCCTTTCGCTATGCAACAAATGAAGCCAAAACAAAAATAAACAAACAAAAAGCCAAAACAACACAAAGATGTCGAAGCAAAAAGGAAGGAAGAGAAGAAATAGTAATTGAAAAGAAATAGAAAGTTGTGAATGCATTAATTAGGAACTGAGGATCCTCAAAACCTACCTCACCCCTACCACCTTCAAGGAACTCTGCCATCTGGCAAATAACAATCCCTGTTCCCAGCAGACCCAGTCAAGAGGTGAAAGAATTTTGCCCTAGAGAAACTGAACAAACCAGAGAAAAGTTCTGCTTGAAATACGGCTTGTATCACATTTCATTCATTATAAATATTATCCAAAAGTAATATTTTTCTTAACATCACTCATCAGTAACACTGAACTTTCACATGATTCCCAGAAAGGCGACTGACCAAGAAGTTGTTGCATACATCGTTCTTGCCTGCCTTATACCACCAACACACTGTCTTTCTCCATATAGGCACCAATAAATATTTCCTGAATCTATTAACAAATTCAGCCACACACTTGTCAAATCTCAGTTATTAAAAATCACAAAGTTCTGGAGAAAAAACTTCTGTAGGTCAACTAATATGTTCCCTGGGCACAGATCTAAACTGAGTTTTCTATCATATTTCTGTACAATGTCAAGAAAGAAGTGAACAAACCCACATGGAACTTTAGAGCTCTTATATTTTTGCTTCAGTGAAGCTAAACCAAATTATTTAATAGCTTAAAGTCAGGCTCCTATCTTTTCAAAATTTCAGCATCAGCATTCATGAAAGGTGTTAGTGGAGTTTCACTCTAGTAACTCAAAAAGACACTGGTAGCCCGTGTATCCATAGAAATAGGAAATGAGTAGACTTTTTGATAAGATTATGCTATCTTTGGGATAGGTCATAATGACACATAGTAAAAGGAAATGCAGGACAGAAAAGGGCCTCAAGCAAGCCTGTCCTCATTAATTTTATCTCAAATTCATTGCTTTCATTTGTCATGGGCACTGTATTATTCAACGCTCTAGCTTCCTGAGAAAACATCCAGTAGTTTTTAAGACTCATTTCTAATTTTGACTTTCGTGGGCTATTCTGTTAACTTATTTCCTATTTACTAGAAAGGGTTAAAAATCCTTATTAAACTATCTTCTTGGTTGTAGTTAATTTTTCACTTTTAGAATGCTTTATTGCTCTTCCTTTACAGATTTCTATGGTAGAGTAGCCATCATTTTAAAGGTTCTCAGTTTTATATACTGCCTCACTGATACATATGAGAATTAAATAAAATAAAATAATGTTTATAAAGTGCCCAGCACGGTACTCGTAATAAGTAAGTATACAGTAAGAAGGAGCAATTTGAGTTGTTATAATAATTACTATTATCTTTCAGTTTAACATGTGCTTTCCATTTAACATGTTTAAAAAACAAATGTTTTCTTCTAGGTATATTTGCTTAACGCTCAAACCATTTTTAATCATTATAAAAGACGCTTTCCCTTCCAACATGATTGCTTAATTTTTAAAAGTAAATATTAAATGACAAAACATAAGTTTATGTAGTTGTAGCTATGAAAATGTTCATTTTTCTATTGTTTTTAAAATAGTGAAATGGCAACATTTACGGAGAATAGGATTAAGTTTGATCTAAATTTACATACAAAACTCATCAGCTGTGTCATACTAACTAATCATCTCTTCACATTATTACCATTTGTGAATGTGTTGTGAGAACACTTAAGACCTAATCTCCTAACATTTCAAATGTGCAATGCTATTTTATTAACTATAGTCCCATGTGCTGAGTTTAGATTTCTAGAGTTTATACATCCCACACGACTGAAAATTTGCAAACCTTTCACCAAAATCTCTCCATTACCTACCCAGTCCCACCTGGACTAACCACTGCTGTCTGCTGTGCTTTTGCATTTACAGGGACCTCCAGAAAAGGAAGCATCCACATTTGTCCTTCTGTGTCTGGTCTTTGAAGTTCATCTTTACATCTTTGAAGTTCATCCATATTGTTGGGAATGGTAGAATTTTCTTCTTTTCACATGCTATGTATTCTTCCCTTTTGTGGGAATCTCTGACAATTTCTTTGTCTATTCATCCATTTGGTAGATATTTGTTTACAAATCTTGGCTACTGTGAATAGCCAACTGGCTAACACTATTATGAATATGAGAGTATAGAGGGTTTTATTGAGACTCTATTTTTAATTATTTTGGGTACATACAAGGAGGACTTCTTAGGTCATATGATAGCTTTTAAAAAAGTTTTTGAGAAATTTAAATACTGTTTTTCATAATGGCTACACCACCAATTGACCATCCCATCAAAACTGTGTAGCTTCCCTTTCTTTATAGAATAACTAACATAATACCATATTAGCTTTCAAAGAAATCTCAGGAAAAGACTTAATCGTTTTCTGTTTTGCCTTCTTACAAAGTTTTCTATTAAAAATATTTTTCCTTTTTACATATCTGGAAACGATATAGAAAAACATGTGATTAGTGTAAATCAGCTGTATCAATTTTTGACTTAAACATTTTATTAGCAACTTTAGTTGTTATACTAGTATATGTATTTATAATCTTTGCTCACCTCCATTTCTTTTATAAAGCTAAGCACATTGTCTCACTCACCTTTTATAATTAGTTTTACCAAACATCCTAGAGTAATTTGGACCTATCCTTTTATGACCACTTTCCTGGCATTTCCTCCAGTTTGAATTTATACTTCATGTTTCATATTTCAATGAGAAAAACAATGAAGAGTTGCATTAATTTATTCCAGTGTGATTTTAGCGGATCTCCACATTGACTTTCAGTTTGGGCCTTATTCTTGACACTTTCATTTTAAAAACTTATTTAATTCTGTAGCGCTATCAAGGATAAATTTTCCAAGATTATTTTAAACACAATGTAATAATATATATATTTATTACACAGACACAGATATGTGCACACAGACAGAGCAAAATGCACATGTTCAGTAGTCAGTATTAGAGGAAAAACTGTATATACTAGTAAATACAATACTATAAGTATTTTTTTTTTTTTTTTGGTAATGGAAATTGAACTAAGGACATTGTGCTTGCAAGGCAGGCGCTGTGTCACTGAGTAATATCCCCAGCCCTCCCATAAGTAATTTAAGAAGCACAGAAATAATTTGCACATACTTACATAAAATACAAGAAAACATTGACTAGAGATCTCACTAAAAATTTTCGGTTCATTAAAATCAGCTTCCCTCCACCACTGAATGTGCTGACATGCATTTTTCTGCCTTTTTCTTAAGTAAACATAAGATGCATTAAGATGATGCATTAAAATGTTTCTTCAGAATTATTACCTTCTTAGATCTCTACTCAGGGGTCTGTTTCCTGAGCTAACCTAGTGACCCGGGATATATAGCTCAGCAGCACAGCGCCCGCCTGGTAAGCGTCAGCCCCTGAGTTCAATTTCCGGTACCCACCTCCAAAAAATTAAGGGACTGGGGATATAACTATGCGGCACAAGTGTCTCCCTGGCAAGCGCAAAGAGTTCGATAATTGGTAGTCAAAAAAAAAAAAAAGTTTTAAAAGGGCCAGGGATGTATCTGGAGTGGCATAAGTGACTACCTGGCAAGCACAAGATCTTGAGTTTGATTTCTTGTACCAAAAGCAGCAAAGAAACTAAACTAATCTAGTGATTTAAATATACACAGAAAGTATATAAAGTCTTATATATTGCTATTTTGAAAAAGGTTTTTTTTTTCTTTTGGTTACAATAGAGTATGTATATCTAAATTTGTGGTTCTTCAGAGAAAGAGGTTTGCTCCACACTTCACTTCTACATGTAGAATGTGGTTTGTGGAATAATGTACCTGTTTGGTTAGGCATAACGTGGAGAAAATGACGAAGAAGTATGATCAATTCATCTTTATTCAGTTATAGTCATTCAAAATAATTGTCCTATATTTGAAACAACTAACAGTTGCATTACCTGTGAAATATACTTACAACAATACTTTTAAAATCTAGTAATTCAGAATCCAAAAAACATTTTCAGGTTAGAATTTGTGTTTTAGATTTAGGTAATCATTCGGTTTCTTTACTAGCGATTGGAAAAGGATAAAGTATCTTGGGCAATGAATTCTGCTTTTTTTATTCTTACTAGCAGATACTCATTGACTACTTGTTGGAGTCCAGACGCTGTGTTAAATACCGTAAATTCCAAGAAAAACTATATAATGCTGTATTCTAGTTTATCAAAGCAATGATTTAAGCAGAGCATTGAGGATTAGAGCGCATATAGCCTGATTTTTTAAAAAATGAACTCAGGACCTTGTGCTTGCCAGACAGGCTCTTGTGCCACTGAGCTATAACCCCAGCCCCCATATAACCTGACAATTGAAAACTATTCTGTCTTTCTGGAGAGTCGGTAATGACCGCAATGTATAAATACGGTCTTATTGGAAATGCCTGTGCTAGTCTCACAGAGATAATGAACAAACACAATTAATACAAATATTTAATGATTTCCTTTCAGACTTTGAATACAAGTTCATTTAGTTTTTCAACATATAGCTAAATATAGTACTTTAGGGAAAAAATAAGATTATTTCAATGAAAAATTTTATCTGCTGGCATTCATTATATCTTGCGTTAAAAGCACTGGTGAAAATCATCAGATATTTCTAAATTACTTCCACATACAATTGTTGCTCTTGGGCCAGGTATTCCTTTACTTTCCTCCTCTTTCCCTCCCTTCCTTCCCTTCTCTTCCTTTATTCTCCCATCACTCTGTTCCCTCTCCCCTCTCTCCTACTCATCTGCCTGTCTGCCTTCATCTCTCCCTTTCTTCTCTCCTTTTTCTCTGTGCCCCACACTCACCTCCATTCTCTTCCAGTCCCATCCTGTCTCTATCTTTCTGCAATAATGATAATCTCACCTGAAGGAGAACCAATTACCAGATCTTCCTTCAGTTTTTTTCTATTAGCTTTTTTACTGGGTTTTATAAGAACTCTCAGAACCAGAGCTTTGGTGGGTGTTGAGGAAAAGCATGTCCCTTATATGATCACTAAAAGCAAACTCTGCTCTCTGCTTTCAGTCATTTGCTTTACCCCTAAAGGTAATCCAGAGCAGCCATGTCACTATCTGATATTTTTTACTTACAACCAACCTTTCTTGGCTGATTTCCTTCATCTTTGAATAGTCAAGTACTTTTACCTCTAAAAGCAGTGGGCTGGTCCAAAAACATAGCCTCTCTCGATCTTACTATGTAAAGAACTCAGATGTTCTTTAGCTGAGTAGCTTTCCCTTACCTTATAAGTAGTTGCCAAATTCATGTAGGCTTTCTAGATAATTTGTCTCTACTAGAGGAAAAAATACAACATAACTTGGGTGAAGATCAACCATTTATCAGCTTTTGTTTCTTTCCCCAGCTATCTCTCAACTGGTAGGACAGTAAGAGCAGTAAGTATCATTTATGATTTATTGTATATATTCTTTTTTGGGGGGTACTGGGGATTGAATTATGACTTTGAACTTAGTCAGGCAAGTGCTTATGCCTCTGAGCTAAAACCCTGGCCCTTATTGCATATATTCTATTTAGATATCAGTATCACTTGTATATCCTGTCATTGACCAAGAGTATATGTGTAGAACAAATATAATGCATGACTGAAAAATAATTTAAAACTTGTTAAAAGTTGAAAACTTGCAATGAATTAGGCAGCATAGTGAAGAACTTTCTTCTGCACTTAGTTTATCTAGTCTTTGTAGCTGCCAAATCTTACATTAATATTTGCATCTCCATGAATCTGAGCTTCAAGATTCATGTGACATGTGTGTTGGGCCATAATTCACACATATTCTTGAATGCTTGCCCCTCATTTACTCCTTTATTAGGAGAGTAATTGCATGTCTGTATCCTCCTACACAACTCTTTCTCCAAATTCTGTACATTCTCTCTTTCACTTTTACCGACCTCCACATTCCCTCCATTGTTTCTTCCTAACTCCAGTTATATTACAGCGATTCCACACGTGCACATTCTACATATGGGAATGAAGTGAAAGCTCAGTTTTTCAAACAGTCACGAATTTAGGCATTAATAACCTGTAGCACCCATAATCCAATGAAAGGTAAATGCTTCAGGAGAGAGATATATAAGGTCTTTATGCATGTTTTGTGAAAATTTAAACTGAAGTACTAGTTTAGGAGGAGGCAGACACTAAAGAATGTTCAAAGAAAGTGGTTCTCAAGAAATGCTTTAAGGTAGTGTATATTTACTTGAAGAAAAAAAAGGACAGTGTGTGTATGTGTGTGCATACATGTGACCAGGCTAGTATAGGAGGGAAGTGAGTTGATTCTGAATGTTTCTACAAAGTGTAGTCAATGTTTTCTTTTACAGAGTATGTATGTATTGACAAGTATGAGGAAATTACCCTTGTGGTCCTGATATTAAAATAATTTTTACATAGTACATATAATAGCGTGAGAAATGTTGACATAGCTAAACTGAGAAAGCCTCCTAGGGGCTATTTTTCTGGGAAAATATTTTCAGTCTTTATGAACCTCAGTTTCCTCATTGTTATGGGAACTGAGTAGAAAAATAAATAGTAAATCATCTTATAATTCTTGAGTGCTGGAGAAATACAGACAATATGGTAAATATCAACGACTAAACCGTTAGTATCAGAATTATCATTTTAATATTACTTCAGGGAATTCACACTATTAAAGATATGACTAGCAAAGTCAAATTCAATTCCACTTCATATTAACAAATAAAATAATTACTTTAAAGGTCATAGGAGAAGCATAATTTTCTCACAACCCCTAAGTGCTTAGAAAGGGAGTATGTGCAGCATTACTGGAGAACTCTGAGCATGTACATAATTCAACCGCTCAATCAGTTCTTCACTCAGCTGCCCAATTTACTGCAAGTTTTCAATCATGGACAAATTTTAAATTGTTTTTATCCAGTCATGCAATATTTTTTGTCCCAAAAATGTACTCTTTGTTAATGACAAGATTTACAAATGATATTGTTATCTAAATAGGATGTATGTATTGTATCATAAATGATACTCAAAGGGAAAATTATTAAATGTTGAAGAGGGTAAATAAAATCATACAATAGTATAAAGGACTAATAAACGCTCACTAACTAAACAAATAAGTTGGTAGAAAAGATCAGATCTCACTCAGAGTTTGCTTCTATTTATTCTGGTGGCTTTCAATTGAGAGCTCATTAATAACAGATTTTTTTATTACTGTATTTCTAAGTATAATGTATTTTTGATGATAAAAGACTATACCTCAGTAGTTGAGAGAATTGTTAATTTGGATGAATCAATAGGCCTACTCAGACAATATTAGATATTTTTCAATAAAAGTATTTCTTTAAAATGTTATGTTTTCAATAATTTATGTACTGAAAAGGGAGTTGATGAAGATAAAGCTCCAGATGTAGATACGATATGATATCAAAGGAAGAGACAGAAAGAAGTAAAGTCAGAAGCAAAATATTCATCTGAAAGTTAAAAAAATTAAAGATCATGTATGAGATGCCTCTGACAATAGAATTAGTAGAACAAGAAAGATGCAGGGGTCAGATTTATTGCTTGGAAATAAGAGATTTACCATTTCAGAGGTGGCAAATTTCATAGTAATGGTTAAAGAAGAAGGTAGATAAAGTAGACCAGAAGTAATGGCTATTTCTTACGTTTGATGTCTCTTCCACTCATACTTGATTTGCATGATTACAGGGTTCATTCTTGCTTTTACACATTGCCTTGTCCTTGGTGTTTATCATTGGACCTAAAAAATGAAAAGACTCTATAACTATACCTTTTGTGATAGTTAATTATATATGTAAGTAAAGAACTTTCAGACTTGGTGTTTAGTCCACTTGAGATGCTATAACAAAATGTTAAAGTCTGGGGAGTTTATAAACAGCAGACATTTATTTGCTGATACTTCCACAGACTGGGAATCCCAAAACCAAGTGGTCCACATGGTGAGGTTCTTGCAAGGGTCCCTTTACCTGTAGCGGATAGTCAACTTCTCACTGCATCCCGTTGTTGCAGCAAGGGTCATCCATCTTCCTTGGTCACCTTACAGTGACACAAACCCAAATCATGAGGCTGTAGACTCAAAAGGCCCCACCTCCAAATACCATCATCATGTTAGCATTCCATCATATGAATTTTAGTAAAACACAGATATTCAGACAAAACAAAAACTATTTTGAATTTGTTTGTTTTTCAAAAGTAAAGCTATCCCCCATGTATTTAACTGGTGGTAGCTCACGAAAGTTTTTTAAAAAATCCTGAGGTGAGTTATAGAAACAGGTGACATAAGGAATTTAAGAAAAAGAAGATATTAGAGAAAAAAATATTGCTTACTCACTCAATAATTTTTCACTGACTTTTCACCACTCTCAGACCTGTAATATCGAGAATACTTTCAATATTACTGATAGAAAACCACCACTCTGGATATTTTATAATGGAAACACAATCATTAAATTTTTAAATGCTAAATAGAAATGATATAATTGTGTTAAGATATACTCAAGCAATGAACAAATAGTTAAGTTTTTAAATTTCCAGGTAAACTAGAGGTCTTCTTCTCACACTTGATAGGATCACATGCCGGCATGATAATGCTTCTTCTCCGACAAATGATGTTTTTCTTTTTCTTTTTTTTTTTTTTTTTGAGGCAGGGTTGCACTATGTAGCTCAGGCCTGCCTTGCACTCACGTTGTAGCCCAAGTCGGTCTTGAACTCACAACACTCCTCCTACCTCAGCCTCCCGAGTGCTGGGATTAAAGGCATGTGCCACCAAGCCCGGCTATGAGTTTCATGTTTAATGAAGAGTACAAACTATTGAGGTATGTATCTAGATGTGTCCCCAAAGCCTCATGTGGCCATCAGTGGGCTTTTCAGAGGTGGCTGGATAGAGAGTGTGTGATACTGGGGTTAAGTGTGTGTGATTACTAAATCGGTACACTGATTGGTTTGGCATAGTTCTCAGTGTGTATAATAGGAAGGCCGACCATAGTTGTGAGTGCTACCTACCCTAAGGAGATGTAGCTTGTATAGAATATAAAGGTCAGAAAGAGAATTGCTACTGCCACTTGTTGCTTCCAGCTGCTGCTGCTCCTGCTGTTTCATTGTTTTCTTTCTACCATGAACTCTTTCTCCTCTACGATGACCCTGTGTCATGCCCCTCTGCTATTGAGCCAGCAGAATATGGACTAAAACCTCTACAAACTGTGAGCTAAAATATACCTTTTCTCCTTTAGGTGTTGGGTATTTTGTCTTCAGCAATGAGAAAAGTAAGACAAAATCTTACAAAGAAAATACCACCCTAACTCCTTTAAAAATCATGTATTTGATATTTATTTAAAATTAGGTATCTCTTCCTGAAACAAATGTAAGATATTTTCAGGTAAATAAAGACAGATATTTGAAATCTTCTGTTTTCTGAAACTTTCACACTAAGGATGTAATAACAACTTTGATAAAAACATTAAAGGATATAAAAATATCTAGGCTGGCACTGAGGACAAAATGAATAAAAATTAAGAATAAATGAAATTTCTTTAATCATGCTTTATCTAATTATTCCAGCTCCTCATCTAACTAATGTCTGCCCATAGAGAAGTCATTTATAATAGCTAAACTTTACTTGTTCATCAATAGAACATTTTCTTTTTTGTTTGTTTGTTTTGTTTTGTTTTGCCTTTTTGAGACAGGGTCTCACAGTTCAGGACGGCCTTGGGCTCACTTTGTAGCCTAGGCTGATCTTGAACTTGCAAACAGTTCTCCTGCTTCAGCCACCCAAGTGCTGAGATTAATAGAGCATATTTTATTTACTCAACAGGGTAAACATAATAAAACACAGCCCGTTTACCTGTATACATTTACTTGTTCATGCAAATAGCACAATGACTGGAAGAGGAAGTTCTCTTTGGTTTTGCTTTTGCTACTAGATTTATAGGGGGTATAGGAGACAAACAAATGTGCACTTCAAAATGATTATATGTAAACAAATCTGTATCTTCTATGCTTCTAAAAATTTGACATAAATACAAAAAGTGAGTTTCTATTAAGTCACTAATAGGTTTTATAAGATTATCATCTATAAACCTGTTATATGAAAATGATGTATCAATGACTTTATAGAGAAAACAAAATAGCATAATTGACATAATTCACATTTATATGAAAAAAATCTTATTTTTACTATTATAATAAAATCCTTTCACAAACACCGTGAGAACAAACGATAAATTTATAAAACTAACTGACTCCACACAAACTGAACTAATGAATGTCATTTGGGTCAAATTTTTGAATTACAAATAAATGTTACCATTTATCAACTGAACATTTTCTTTAATGAATCTTTGTCCTTTTTTAAAATTTCTCATGCTCTATGCTTGATATTCCCTTCTGATTTAGTAAACCACTTTACCCCAATCTGACCTCTCACCCAATAGATGCTACATTCAAACAGGAGAGAATGCAAGTATTATATGATGCAAAATACAATTTGACAGAATGCAGACCTCAGTTGTACCAGCACAATAAATTTTCATCTCTCCAAAGAGATCTACCACTATAGAGAATCTGTTTCTCTCCCTACAAAAAACAATATTTATCTACATTCTCCAAAAAACACCATCCTCACTGTGGACAGCTAGTTTCCTCACCTCATGGTTCATGGACTATTTATGTGGATAATTCCCTTGAAATTCAGCTTGATTTATGAGCAATCTTCTGTCCTCTATTGAACCATTAAACCCAGAGTAGTTGTGCATTTGGAAAATATACAGAGATAATAAAGATACCCAAAAGAAGAGATCAGAAAAATTATTCCAGTGAGGACTTTTTCAAAAGGATGATGTAATATTAGCTAAAGAGTTCAACACTATAAATTATCTTACATGAAGATGAGAAAATAGCATTAATGTGGTCTGAAAGATGAACGCTGTTGTAGAATATACATTGTGCACTACATAGAAGTAAGGGTCCATGGATTACTTAGTTATATCTTATTTTCTCCTCAAAAGTTCATTTATAACAGATTGCATCACTCACTTGCTATATTTTATTTAAACATCTACTTGTTCTAAAACAGCTTAAGGAATATATGCATGAATGAATCAATAACTAATCTTGAATAATGAAGTAAACAGTACTGAATAAATGTATGACTAGAATGAGTAAAAATGAAATTCATTATTTTGTAAATCAATTTCCTGATAGATGAAGGAAAGGTGAACAGATTTGGGCATCAATAAGGAAAATAGTGTACAAAAAGGAAGAGACAAATGCCTACAGCAAATAGTTACTTTTACATTTTTTCCAATATCTCGTGCATTTTGCATTTTTCTTTTTTTACCATTTCTTTATTATGTTTCACTTCCTCTCTGTATTTAAGGGCTTTCATATTAATTGACAGCATTTTCAGAATTATTAAGCTGTAATACTATTACTCCATGTGGTAAGTGGTTCAGATCCCTCAGATCCTTAATAGTAAGGTATTTCTATAGGAAAAGTATACAGCTAGTGAGAAAGAATGGGGGTGAGAGAAGAGGGAGAGAGAGAAAGAGAGACAGAGAGAGACAGAGACAGAGAGAAGAAGAAAGAGAAGGAGAAGCACTAGCTGTAAAGTCAGATGCAAGACGGGTTGTAGAGAAAACCAATTACTCTTTGAAGGTGCCAAAAGACAATTGATGACATAAATTCATAGCTTCCCACCATAAAGGTGAATAATGACACAGACACTCAGACTGGGGAATGAGAAGAGAAAATGCATGCGAGCTGCAACTATTTATACCTGATTGAGATATGAAAAGATGATAAGGGAGAGGATTAACAAAGAAAAATTCCAGACAGTGAAGCAATTTCAGGAATGATTCATTTTAAGATATTGCCATCAATTATTTATAAGGGATAATAAATAGATTTACAAGCAAGAGGTACATGGAATCTAGAAATACATAAATGCCCTACAAATTATTTACAACCC
>RJWM01042076.1:0-14555 GCA_004363535.1 Dasyprocta punctata | reverse complement strand
GCAAGGAAGTAAAATATCGATACAATAAACTATCAAATATGTAATGAGTGTTTAGAATAGACATCAACATTTTTCCATTAGCTATTTACATGCTTACAAAACCTAAAAAATAATGTCAGAAATAAAATTTTGTGTGAACTATAATGTAAATACAAATAAAAGTCTAACATAAAAATTATCTTTGCTTCAACTGTCACAATCAAGTCAGTCTTCATACATGGCAACTCCATGTTCCATGCACAAATATTGCTGACACTGGTAGTATGTATGTTCTGTTTTCCTGGGGTTTTTTTGTAGGGCACAATTGACATTATTTTTACTTTTCCTGTTGTCATAGTAGGCCTTTGCGGTGTTGCACTTGCCCAATTATCTGTCAGCTCACCAGCATGTGACACAAATTTTTGTGTAAAAGAATAGTGTGGATGTATTTTACCCCCAAAAATGCTCAGGTAAACATGCACAAAACTGTTACATGGTGCACTATGTGGGTAAAAATCCTGGTATGACACTTTTCCACAGGTGTACACACTTTGCTGTTCATGTACAAAGTGAGTAATCACAAAGATTGCTTCCTTTATCCCTCACGGCAGCTACTGAGACACATAAATGGCTAGTATTATGCTAAAGTACAAATTTACAGAAGAAAAATGTGGGTGGGTTGTTGTAACCTAATGTTAGGCTCTTTAATTAAGGTAGAAATACACAAGTGAAATCTAACCACATAGTTTAGATTTACCACGATTTATTTTTTATTGGCTTCGGTTTGAAAATACTAATATTTTTAATTACTTAATTCATCCATCAAAGCACACTTCACTTCAGAGTGCACAACCATAATCCTTGGATTCAAACTATAAATAGAACAAATTTTTTCATAACTAGAATTAGTATTGTCATAAAATATAGACAATCTTTAGTCTTTAATCTTTAACTCAGAATTTGCTTTCAAGACATCCATCTGATTGGATCAGGCTGAGGCATATTATCAAGGATACTCAGGGGCAGCTAATTTTAGCACACAACCACATGTTAATTATGTCTATAAGTTATATACCATGCAAGACTTCATTAATGTCTGATTAAATCACTACATATTATACTGTATCCACGTTTATACATAAAACTAATTACCATAAGTATGAAAGTAACAGATGAAACGTGCACCTACTTTAAGCATGTACATTAATCACCACAGGACAAAGAACAATGGAGCCAGCCAACCAACTACTAAAACCTCTGAACTTGTGAGCCAAAATAAACCTTGCCTCCTTTGAAGTTCATATTATCATGTATCTTATCACAGGAATAGAAAGATGGTGAAGGGAATCTTGAGAAGACATAAAGAAAACTTACACAATTTATGGCATACAGAGACACATTTTGAGTAGCTCCTAGAAAAGCTGAATATTTAATTAATATTATACTCTAGTAGTAGATAAGTAGCCCCAGTTTTAGTAAAGGCTAATAAATGTGATTAAAATAAAAGGAAAGTTTGGAATGCTTGGAATTTTTCAAAGTCTATTTCATGGAAATAGTATATAATGACACAAAGAGAACAGACATTGGTGGAGAGAAAAGCATGGAGTTTTTCAACTGGCAGAATCAAAATGAAAAATGTATACCTAAGCATAGCGGTAATTAGAATTTTGTGAGATGATTTGTTTAGCTCAGTGTTTTCATATGGAAGTGCTAATTATAAATTATGTGAAATATTTACATTATTCATAAATTACTTAAATTTATAAAATTTAAAAATATATATACATATTTCTAAAAATATTTTTTACCAGTTAATAGATAATTTTGCAAGACTAGAGTTGCATGAAAACATTTCATGAATACATAAAACAAAAAAGGATTAATTGTGTTGAAATAACAATTTATGACAGTGTTACTCATTGGTAAGTAGTTTACTACACAGGGACAAAAGAAACTGCTTGGCACATTGCAACCAATAAAGCAAATAATATCATTTATGTGACTTCATAAAAGACAATATATAGCTCTTTAAGGTATTTACCATCTTTTAATATATTGAGTATTTTATTATGAAGTGTCATTGAAAAATCACAATCACAAATACAAAGCACATTGAATTTCAATTTACATTGTTTCTGAAACTGATATAAAGATTATCATAACTTTTAATTTTTGTTTTCTCAGCATGTGTGTGTATGTGTGTCTGCGAATATTCACATGCGTATTCATTTTTTTTTTCCTTTGGTACCGGAAATCGAACTTACGATCTTACACTTGCTAGGTAGGTGCTTCACCTGTGAGTTAAATCCCTGGCTCCATATTCAAATATTTTTTGAAACATCTGTGATTATCTCTTTTGAAAGACATACCCCATAATTAATTTTATCTTGTTTTGTTACAATATCTCCCACTATGAATTTGTCTTGTCTTTTGATATTATATTTCTTTTTTTGATAAATCTGAACATTTCCTTATACAGCAGCGTACTTATTACTCATATTATATTAAGTCTAATATTACAGAAGAACTCTATGAAGAAATTTTAATTCTCTGAATCTCAAACTGTGTAGTATCCAAGTTGTTCTTATGTAATTTCCAAAGATGATGGTCATAGGCGTTCAGTATTACAATGTTACATTTTGGTTACATTCAGAGAAAAATATGACTATTTTGGTATTCATTCATTAGATTCACTGTCATTTCTCAATACTATCTGTCCCACAGTAACAATAATTTTTTAAGATAGAGATGAAAATCACAAAGCTTCAATATTCTGAAGATTTTAAGTGTGTGTTTCTGAATATAATAAACATTAATAAATAATTTATTCTAGGATTCAATAGAACTCTGATTGCAATTATGGCAGTCACAATAAGAAGTTGATATATGTAATTCTGGTCCTATTAATGCAAAAGAGTTTCTTCAAAATATTTTATAAATTTCAGTATTCTAGGTACTCCCAAAATAATAATAATAATAATAATAATAATAATAATGGTAAACTGGAAGACAAATTATAGGATGTTATTTCCTACTAATTCCTTGACTGCCTACAGGTTTGTTCTCTGAACGATAGAAACAAAATTCCATAAAAAAGATTGCATTTGCTGGCTATGACATGCATTTTCTCTTTATAAAAATAGTGAGATAGACTGTGATTATACATATTAGGGGCAATACAAATATATAACTTGAATAAGAACCCCTATGAAATACTGCAACCACACATCAATTTATAAAACAGAAACATTCATTTTACTGTAATGCTAATTGAGAAAAGGTGGCTCTGTAAATCCTGTATCTTTCAAAACAGGGTCTGCTTGGCAAAACCATTTTTAACTCTATACTCTATGAATGATAACAAGTTACACGCTATAAAAATGAAACCATAAAATTATTATCCCTTAAGTAGTCCATAATGTGGCAGAGTACACATAAATAAATGAAGGTTAGATCTGGAAATTAAATGTGAACAGGAAGATGAGAATACTTATATAAAAAATTTGTCATTCTTCAAGATTTATTCCATGAAGAACAATAAAATAATTATGCAATGCACTGCTTATTAAATGATATCTAATTAGAGAAATACAAGAAAATATGATGAATGTAATTATAACATACATTTAATGAATAAAAACTTGCATTAAAATACTTATCTATTTGTATTGATCATTAATGGAAAACATTTTAGAGGCTGAGATTTCGAATAGCTAACGGGTAGACTGTGTGCTTAACATGAGTAAGGTCCTGAGTTTAATGTCCAGCATCCAAAAAATACAAATAAAATTTTGTAATACCTAATGGAAAATGCATATTGTTTAAGACAGTGTGATAGAAATGTTGTGGTAGTCTGGTAAACTATCAAATACACAAAAGGTTAGAAACAATATGCGAGAGATATAGGGATACAAAAAGCAAATTACTAATACTGATTTATTCTTATCCAACAAAATTATTCCTTTCCAGGAAACAATTTGGCAAAATGCAATAAAATTCAGTGGTGAAAAAGGAATACAGGGATTAAAAAATAAAACTAGATAATTTTTTAAAGTCTTTTACTTAAATTAAGAATTTAATTTGTTTCAGCTCTGGCATCTTAAGAATTTGGAAGTCATTTACTTCTTCCTTACAATAACAACAACAAATATTTCTCAGACTCTTCAGTATACAACTAGAGTTATAAACTAGTAAGGACACTTTAATGATAATTTCAATGAATTACTGAGAATTGAATGTCAACTAATTTCAGAGTGAGAAACACTTGCAACCTGTAGTTTTAGAAAACAAGTTTTTCATTCAGGAACATCACCACTATATACTGTATAGTACACGGATGGGATGAGAATTTGAAGAAAACATTATTAGGTAACTATACAAAACAATATGATAGTTTTTGGATTGTCAAAAGTTTATATTGCAAACTAAAATGAACTACATTTTAAAAAAGAAATATAGTATAGTATAGAATTTATTAATTAGATGTATATAAAATATTCAAAATACAGCAGAAAAAGACACAGAAAAAGTAAAGAATAAATTAAAATAAATTTAAAATATTTGAAAAACATATGTCATACTTCTCCCAACTGTATCAATTACTACACAAAGTGTAAGGACATAGCATAAATAGAAAAATTTTGTACTGAAAAAACAAACAAAAAAAGGACTAAATATTTGTGTACATAAAAACAGGTAAAACATACTAGCATAAAGAAAACAAACTAAGATCAACAAAAAGAAACAAATACAGTACTTTAATTTGAATCTTTAACAATTTTCATTAGTATTTGATAGATCAAGTAGGTAGAATATTTACACAAGCCTTCATAAATTGAGCCATACTGTCTATCAATTTAATCCAATTGACATGGCATATATTGTCCAACAGGAGAGTATATATCCTTCTCTGGTTTACAAGGAGCACCACATCATTAACTAAAATAAAACATCAAATTACAAAGACAAAAATCTTACAAAGTATATTGTCAGACCATAATGAAATTAAACTAGTTAAAAGAGAGCTAGAGAATATTCACAAATATTTCAAAAACTATGCCACAAAGTTCTAATCTATAAGTACTGAAATTATTCCTAAGAAATAGTCGAAGTGCTTTAACTGCATGGAACGGATACCCTTAGATGGACTAAACACGTAGATTCCAGGACCTTATGTACAAGCAGCAATGCTAAGGCTGTGTTTTTAATTGCTTATGTATGACATATTGTTTATTCTTTCTTTGTAAATCTGCAAATCTTTTCTATTTGTGGATTCTGCACATAGAGATTAATTGAGTCCTTACTTCAAACTTCAATTATCCTTTCTGATTTTTTAATTCAGTTTGTTTTCAGCTGATACATAAAACAAATTGTCCATAGTAATAGGGCACTAGGTGATGTTATACTTAGAATGAATGAATTTTTTAATAAGTACCTTATATCTTAAACTGATTAAAATAACCATGTACATGGATAAAAGACTCAACACAATAATCACTGTTAGTGACTTTTGATAATCATTCTCCTGTAGGAATAATGTGAGCTGAAGAAAAGTTTGAAAAAATAACTACAGGTTCCTTTATCTAACTCCTAAGAAAAATTAGAATGATGGGTAATATGAATCTCTCTCTTCTCTCAGGATTAATAAAAACTTTCTTTTGAAGTCTGCCCAAGAGTGGTAACTGATAGTGTGGATGATGCATGACCACTCATTCATCACAGCATCTAGCTCCCAAGGTTCTGCACACATAATTCAATAGGTGACAGTACAAGTAGTTAAACAGCTTACTTTATTAAAGCAACACAATTCAACATGCAATGCTCTAATTTCAGATGCATGCAGCATTTTAAGAATACTCTTTTTCTATGAAGAAACATGCCTCATTAAATTTATTTTAGGTTTCTCTAAAATGTATCAATAGAAAAAAATATATTCATACTTCAAAATTTACCCTGGCTTCACAAAATTTCCAAATTACTTTTTTAAGTTCATTTTCTAGCAAAACACATTCTCATTTTGTAGAACATAATCTTCTAAATAATGGAAATATAGAACAATGTCTTCTTTTTTAAGGAGTTCTTTAAGCATGTCAATTATCATAGCTTCAAGATCTCAGAACTTCCCAAAGAACCATTAAATCTTCTACTTTTTAATGTAGTTTGAGCTGGCTTTCTTCCAATGATTACCAAAAATAGTATGACAAATACAAATAATTGATCTATCTAAAAATATGAAGAGTGTACATGCATTTCAGTTTGAAATATTCACAGTAAGAACTTAACAAGAAACTGAGCAATCCAGCTTCATGTCATCTTCTCCAAACGCATTTGATGAAAACTTACAGTCTTCAAAAAAAAATTATCAATATTTTCTAGTTTTCTAGGTAACATCACTTCACAAATTTATGCACTTCTAAATGATATTTTTATGTTTTCAGTAATTGCTTATTTATGTTACATGTTTGCAATACTTAATTATATTTACCTTGGGAAATTACTGCATATGTTTCATCTTGGTCATTTTTACTTCTCTTTCAACTCCTCTCAATATCTCTACAAAGTCTGTCTTCCTGGATCTTTGGAACATAATGCTAAATGAACTAAAACAGACATAGAATGTTAACTATTGTATGGTTTATCTTTGTGAGAAACCCAAAACATAAATAATTTAGAGAACAAAATAATACAAAAGTGATAATGTATTTTAAATTAATCAGGAGGATAGCAATTATATATGTAATGAAAGTAAAAGAACATTCTTTTTTTCCCTACCTCATATAAAAAATGATCAAAAATGTTTATAGTTAAAAACTAGTAAAGATCATGTCAGAGGAAAATATCAAACATATTTAAGAGTAACATAGAAGGCAACCAGTAAATGAAAGGTTAGGAAAAGTTTTAAAATATCTGATACTTTACCCAAAATGAACTAGGAACCATCTTGTGAAAGTCTGACAGAAATAGAATTGATCTAAATATTCTAATATTTTGTTTAGGAAGGTTATTGGGTATAGTTTCCTCTTCTTACATTGTTAGTTTTAATGATTATCTCATCTGTTAGAAATATTATTGCTTCTGTTTTTCAGTAAAAGACTGAACTATTTCTTTTTGAGTCTGAATAATTCCTGCTCCACCATTTAGGACTGGAAATTTTACTTTCAGAAACATTGTCAACCATAAAATCAATTTACTTAATAGATGTATAAGATCTTCGAGGCATCATATTTCTTGTTGGCCTTGGCATCTTATCTCCTTTGAATGTTTGGTACATTAACTTGTGCTCTCTTACTTTCCCTATTGTGTCTGTGGGATGTGAAGTGATACTCTCGCTTTCAATAATATTAACCATTCTTATCTCTCCTCTTATTTTCTGGATCATTTAGCAAAAAGTTTATCACTTTTAGTGGACTCTTAATAAGACAGCTTTGGAGTTTTTGCATTTTCTGCATTACATTCCTTTTCAATAATATCAATTCATCAATTTCTTCTCTTACTTTAATATTGCTGGTCTGATTTCTTGGTTCAAATTTTTTCTTCCTAATTTTAAGGTTCAGATTATGCCTTGATTTGAGCTCTTTGTTCTTTGATAATGTAAGAACTTCAGAGGTAAATTTACTTATAAGATATATTATTTCATTTTCATTCAGCTCAAAATAAATGTTAATTTCCCTTTAGAATTTCATTTCAAACATTTGCTGTTTAGAAATCTACGGTTTAATTTACAAATATATGGTGATTTTTAAAGTTTTTTCTCTTATTAATTCATTTTTTCTTATCTGAGATCATATTTTGTCTGATTCTTTTAACCGTAGTGAGGTTTATTTTGTGATTCAAAATGACTTACCTTGTTTAATGCTGCTTGTATATTTGAGAAGACTACGTATTGTCCTTTTGTTTAAAGAATCATTCTAAAAAGTCAATTAAGTCAAATTGAATGATAACACCATTTAAAACATCTATGTATCTACCGATTTTATGATTACTTTTACTATAATTTAGATTTCCTTTTTTTTGCACCAGTAATCAAACTCGGAGCCTCACACTTGTCAGGCTGGCAAGTGTGCCGTTGCACTACATCCCCAGCCCCACTTTTAGTATCATTTCATGAGTTGTTTCTGTTCTATTATTCGATGGAAAATCTTTTTTTTTTGTCCCATGAATTGAACTTAGGACCCTGAGTTTGCCAGGCAGACACTCTGCCCTTGAGCTATACCCCTGGCCCCTAGAAGGAAAAATCTTAAAATATAATTTGTACAGTCATTTATCCTTTTAATTCTAAGTTTTGTCTCATGTTTGATTATCTATGCAATGCGCACATACATTTATCACAGTTATACTTACATACTGTCTTCAATAATCTTCCTTGTTTGGATAGTTAAATTAATACAGTGATAAGAACTTTCTTTTAATTACTTTTCTTGGTACTTTTACTTTCAATCTATATGTATTTTTTAATTTAAGTGTTTTTCTCCTAGACAGCATATAGAAGTTAGTTTTGCTTTGTTCTTGAATCTACCAATCTCTGTTGTTTTATTAATGAAGACTTTATAACAATTATTATAAAAATGAATTAAAATCTATCATCTTGCTAACTATAATTTGATATATTTCATCTGCTTTCATTTGTTATTTCCTAATTTTTCTAGCTTCTTTCTGGTTAATTTAATATTTTTTATGATTGCTGTTCGCTAATCATTCATTTGTCCCTAGAACAAAACACCTGAAAAATAATTTATGAAGAGAAAAAGGTTACTTTGCCATATGGTTTCAGAGGTTCCATTCCATAATTGACTGCTACCACTTTAATCTTGTGGCAATCAGCACATCATGGTGGGAGCATAAGATGGAGCAAAACTGTATCATAAGCTAGAAGGTAAACAATAGAGAAGAAAGAGTCCAACAATCTTCCATGGAACAGCCCCAGTGACCCAAAGACCTATCTCTTAAAGTCTCTACTGTCTTCCAAAAACACAACACTAGGCATTAAGTCTTTCACACATAGGGCTGTAAGGAACATGCAATATTCAAACTATAACCCATTATATTTCCATTTTTTCTTTATTATTGATACATTTTTAAATTTTAAAACCCTTGTATTGGGATTAACAATCTTTAAACAATGAAATTTTACCTTCAGTTACTATTGTACTCATAATTATTTCCTGTAATTTTTTAAAAATAGCATTGTGTTAACTTTCCTTCATTGTGACTAAATACCTGAGACAAACAATTTAAAGAATGAATGTTTTTCTTTGACTTATAGTTTCAGGGGTTTTAATCCCTGTTCATCTGGTTGCATTGATTTTAGATCTGTAGAGAAGTAGAAGTACGACTGATGGGTGCAACAGAAGAAATCTAGTCATATCAAGGCATTCACAGAGCAGAGGTATATGGAAACAATCAGATAGAAAGGGACCAGTGACAAAATACACCTTTAGAAGATATGCTACCCACCTTGGACCTGCTTGACCCAGTTAGGCCCAAACTCCTAATAAGCCTGTTCATGTAATGAATTTAGCAGTGGATTAATCTACATGTTAAAGTGGAGCCTTTATGGTACAATCACTTTTCTAACTCCCAGCATCAACTGACAGCCAATTCTTAAACACATGAGATCCCTTTTGGGGACATATGAACAAGAAAATTCCCAGTGCCTTTCTTCCATCCTTTCTATTATTGTTACTTATACATTTTAATTTTACTTATGCTAAAAACACATAATATATTGTTGCTATTTTTTGTTATCTATAAGAACAAAAAATAAAAAATGTAAATTTTGTCATTTGTTTAGTTTCCAATGGCAGTTATCAGTGTGTGTGTGTGTGTGTGTGTGTGTGTGTGTAAGTTCTAGTTTCCATGTAGTATTATAAATTTGTGCCTGTAAGATTTAAGAATTTGAGTATACTGGAAATTATTCAAATTCTTATTTGACTATAAAAGTCTATCCTTTAGCTTGTTTTTAAAATCATAGTTTCAGTGGAGAAAGAACTTTGAGCTGGCAGAATTTTAATTGCTCTCAACATTTTAATGCATTACTCCAATATCTTATGCTTGTATGATTTCTGAGAAGAAGTCAATTATATTTCTTTCATTTGCATGCTTCCACAAAATACAGGGTTTTTTTTTTCTGCGTGCCTTCAGGATACTTTTGTCTCTTGTTTTTAGCTCCTTAAAATTAAAAAGACATGTCTATATGCATATTGTTTGTGACAGGTGTGTGTGTGTGTGTGTGTGTGTATTCATTTTGCTTGGTTATGTCTGAGCTTTATGGTTTAAACATTTTATATCTATCACTATAAAATGTCAGTCATTTATTTCAACTACTTCTACTCCATCCTCATTTTGCTTACTGAGATTCCAAGTACCTATACTAGAGAATTTGTTTTATTCTTCCACATTTATTAAATTTTATGCATTTGATTCTGTTTTCTTCTTTTTTAAAAAAATTTTATTAGTACCTGTTTACATTAGTTAACAATTACATTTAATGTGGTGAGTAACACATCTTAATTCCTTTTTTTTCATTTCTTGATCCCTTCTTTTGCCAGCATCATATTTATTAGTAAGTCTTGTAGAGTTGATTATGATACGGTTTGACATGAACATTAATAGGCCCAAAATATATAAAACACATTAGACTAAACTGAAGTACACTTTTTAATATATTGTTCATACTGGATTACAATAATTAAGTCTATCTAAGTCCTGTTTATTATCAAGTTCATCAATTCTTTCCTTGTGTATACTAACTCTTCTGATGTAGTGTTCAGGGCTTTATCTTAGTAGCTGAATTTCGTTTTAATTATTTTTTTTTTTTTTTGTACTGGGGATCAAACTCATCACCTCCAGGCAGGCTCTTGTGCCACTGAGCTAAACCCCTGGCTCATTTTAATTTTTAACATTTTCATTTGGCTCTTTCTTTATAGCTCTGGTCTCTACTGTACTTTCCTACTTGCTTTTAAATACTTCCACTGAAAACTTTAACAGAGTTATTTTAAATTTCCTGATTGTTTCAAAATCTGTTTCATATTCCAGTCTGGTCCTGGGGATTGATGTGTTCACTAGCTTGTATTACCTTTTTCTTTTCATATACCTTGTAAATTTATATGAGAGCTGAACATTTTCCATATGATGCTAAAGACTAATGAAATTAGTTATTAAGACTAGAAATGGATGTACCTTTTCTATTGCTGGGAAGTTGGAATTAATTTAGTCTAGCAACATCTCACAGAACAGGACCAAGTTTACCAGAGAGATTTGTTTTTACCCCTATTAGCTCATAGTATTAGGTCTTCATTATGTTGTAGCTCCAAGAGGATTTACAAAGTCACATTTTGCACTTCTTATGAAAATACACTATTGTTACTGAACTCTGACAAGCTTGTTGGTGAGAAGAAGTACTCCATTTCTTTGACAAAACATCAGTTTATTCAGTCCCTTGGGTTTGTGACTGTGACTTCACTAATGTTTCTGCCACCTCGATACATCTAATAATGTATCTGTACTTCCCCCAGGTATAAGATGTTTATTCAGTGTCCTTCTCTCAGATATAGTGAGTATTTACCAATTTTCTAAGTATGTCAGTGTTTATTTCCCTTTTCTCCACAGAGAGTTTTTAGTTTCATAGCTGAGATAAGGTACTCAGTGCTTGGACAGAACTTGATGACTCTGTAGTTGATGTTTTCTTTTTAAAATTTTTGTTTTATGAGAAAATAAAACAAATGTTCATAGCCAAATGATAAGTGAATAACAATAGTTATCACACAGTGTATCTTTGTTTTCAAAGTAGTTCTTCATTCTTCTAATAGGTTAACATTATCATGGATGCTTTTTTCAAGTCTCAGTATGGTGTGTGTGTGTGTGTGTGTGTGTGTGTGTGTGTGTGTGTGTAAGATAGACTCTGGTACATCTTACTGTATCTATGAATGCTAGACTTTCCATTTTCTTTCTCATGTTACAATCAACTCGCACCAATTCATTAACCATTTCAGCTAAATTCTTATCAGCGCTCAGCTGTGTATCTCTAGCTACGTGTTCACATTCTGTCACCTGTTCAGGGGTTTGATTCTTCTTATATTTTCAGATGGTTGTCCTGCATCTTCAATTCCCAGAAAATAAGTAAAAATTTATATTTTATACTTTTGAAATATCTAGATTAACATAATATGGTTTATCAACTGATAAAAAAGATTACTACTAAAATTTTGTAACTTCTGTTGTAGCAAAAAGTATAGGTACATGTCACTTAACATTGAGAATTTAGTAAAAAAGTTATCAGTTTGATACATACTGTTGAAGAAACAGAGTAAAATGTATATAAAACCATACACAAATGCATACACCTGTGTGTAAAATTATACTTTTACACTCACCAGCCAAATATAAAGATCAGTTTAGTTTCTCTGAGTTTTTGTTTGGGAGGGGGGAGTTTCTCTGATATGATATATGTGATTTCTTTCATTTATTTCTTTTTTTTACACTTTTACTGAGAATTAAAGTCCCCATTAAATTAAAAACATAAATTGAACTATATAATTTCTAACTAAATCTTTAAATTTGCTTTTCTTCACTGGTCAAAACATATTTTAGTCATCAACACTAGTGATTAATTTAAAGCAACCCAAAAACTGTAAGAACCTGTCACATTTATAAGATCATAAGAGCTAAGTAAAACTGTGTGCTATTTTTCTGAATTTCCTTTCTTTTTGTGCATGGAGAATTTAATATATTTACTAAGCAATCATTCTAAACTGCCCTCAATTATCTAAGAGCACTGTGACATGCCTGGTTGTTTGATACCTTTGTGACACAGTGACTAATGTCTGTCAAAACAAAGATGACTTTTAAATGGAGATTACTAAGCCAAAGAGAAATTGAAGAAAAACAAGTTCTACATAACAGGTATGTTTATTCTTTTCTGAGAATAAACCTTATCAAACGTCTTTCAAAAAGAGCAGGTAGACATGTCTCTAACATATCACTCAATATAATGCAGTTGACAATAACAGAAGGAAAAACACTTAACACTTGAAGGAAATGGATTCTTTCAGGATTGTTCAATAGAAAACTATGAGATTATTGCTACACTTCATTGATTTTTTTTACTTTAAGATACAAAAGAAATGCAGTGATGATTAATTAGCAGTAGCATCCTGCTATAAGATGTTCATAAGCATATAACTCTCATCTACCTAACTGAATTAAACAGCAACAAATAAACATATGTTATATACTGAATAATAATAACATATAATGAAGACTGGATTAAGTTACAAGACTTGAAAATAGATGTTTTTGAAATAGGACTGATCTTACTTTCTCAAATAAAAGAATAATTATTTGCTTAAAAATTTAAAATAATCAGGTTAAACATTCTAGGAGAAGGGAATTACGAAAACTAACCAACTGAAAAAAGTGCTTTGTAAGAATTTATCAATTTGCTTTTAAAATTTGTTCTAATTTATTCAAAGAAATGGTACTTGATTATGATCACTTGAGACACTTTTCAATAGTTTAGTGTTTAAGAAAACTATTAAGCACTAACTCATTAGTAGAATTCAAAAACAATTACCCATTATTAGTTTTAACAATGTATCAGACTATTATGGTTTGTATCTGGATATCCCCCTAAAACCTCATGCGGTGATAGAGGCAGGCTTCTAGAGTTTGTGACTGATTCATAGTCCACCACTGGGATTATGAGTGTGAGTGCTACATCCAAGTGGGTGTGGCCTACATACAATACAAGGGACAGAAAGAGTCTTCTCTGTGTGCTCCTCCCCTTTTGCTCTTGCTGCTTTTGCATCTTCTACTGTCATGAACTTTTGCCTTCTACCACTCCACCCTGCCTTAGAACCAGCAGATTATGGGCTGAAACCTCTATAAACTGTGAACTAAATAAACTTCCTCCTTCATTTTGGGCATTGGGTATTTTGTCACAGCAATGAGAGAAAAGAAACCAAGACACAGACAATAAGGAAAGTCCTATGTGTCTTTGTTCTTGCATGTAAAAGATTAGACAAAATATCAGATAAAATTTTCAGTCTTCCAATGATCATGTGATTTATCAAGTTGTGATAATAATGAAGAGATAAGATAGGTAACATTGCATTGAAAGTAGATGTTGAGAAAGTCAGCATCTTTATAAGATATAAAGTAATTCATTTTTCCTGTTTAGATACAAACATAAGGTTTAGGGGAATTCGTTACCACATAAAAGGAAAATTATTTCTTACAATAGTTTCATAAATAAAATAAAATGAATCCTCAAGTATTTTTGCAAAAACTATTTCTTTCAAAAACATTTGCAACACTCCTTAAACTCTTCAATGAAATCGAAAGGGAAGCAAGTCTCCCTAACTCATTCCTGGAAACAAGTATCACCCTAATACCAAAACCAGAGAAAGAGCCAACTAAAAAAGAAAATTACAGGCCAATCTCCCTAATGAATATAGACGCAAAAATCCTCAATAAAATACTGGCAAATAGAATACAGCAAGTTATCAGAAAGATTATACACCACGATCAAGTGGGATTCATCCCAGGAATGCAGGGATGGTTCAACATACGGAAATCAA
>RJWM01042075.1:0-14561 GCA_004363535.1 Dasyprocta punctata | reverse complement strand
CCCGCGCTTTCCTCAGTATCCCCTCTCTTTGTCTACTTTGATAATAAATACGGGCAAGGAGAGAGGTCTTTGTCTTAGCCCTCATGACAGCTGCAGAGTCAAGAACTCTGCAGGGGCTTTGATCCTCCTGGAGCCCTAAAATCATACCACTTGTCTCATTTATTTAAGCCTTCGCCGTGCACTCGTTCGGGAGATTGGGGATCTAGGCTGGGTCCCCAATAACGTCTGGTAATCTGGAGTGAATTTTAACATGTCAAAAGTTAGCATAGATTATTTTTCTGTTATTTGAATAGTCAGTTTGAGTCTTCCTTTTACATTCAACAACCATACGTTAATTAGTGAGATTTTTATCTTTCTTCTTCATGATTTTTCTGTGAAACTCCCTATTTCTGCAAGAATGCAAAGGACTTTTCTAGAAATAAATTGCATCTGTGTAGGGAAATAATCTGACTCAATAAAAAACTATTACTTCTGCTATGACATTTTCCCTATGAATAAATGCTTTGTCACTGTGGTAATAATATATCCATAATAATTATCAGTAAGAACAACTGTGATTTATTAAATGCCTATAATAATGTTATCTGAGCAAAAAATAATTCACAAAAAATGATTTGCATATATAATTTAATATTTTCTGTTGATATCCTTTTAAAAGCAAAAAGAAGCAAACAGAATTAACTTTAATAATATAGTTTATATAATTCAGTACCTCCAAAATACTAGTTCAGTATAAAATGAACAGAATAAAGTTAATGAGATACCTTAAACTATTTTTGCTTAAAAATCTGTGTGTAGTTTATATTTACAGCAGATTTTAACCTGCCTAGCCACAGTCGTAAAGCTCTGTTTCTGGGCTGTACTGATAGTCCAGGTCTACAAAGGTGGCAGGTAGTAGGTGTTTTAATATTAATAAAGAAATGTATTCCATGTAGTAAATTTCTTCAAATCCAGCATACCCATCTTCATATGCTTAATTTATACAGAAATTAGTTTAGTCAGAGGAACCGAAGTCTTTTTAAATACCAGGATACCACCACCAATGAGATGTTTTATCACAGCTGAAATGTTATGTGGGGACTGGTCTACTAAAGTTTAATCAAATGTCTTAGCTTAAGATGTGGCAGTTTGATGCTGTGATGTTTGTTTTCACCTTAGAGAAAACACACTTGATAACCTTTACCATAACCACTGTATTTTAACAGCACATGCCAAGATGCAAAATGGTCTTGCACTGATTCGTTTTGTCCTGGAAGATGTAAGGTGGAAGGAAGTTTATTTACCACCTTTGATGATAACAAATACAACCATCCCGGAAACTGCTACTTCTTGGCCATTCATGTATGTAATAGCTTAGAACACTTGAAAAACTTGATTCATGCACTAAGCTGAAGTGGTATTTAAAGAAATAAAAACACAGCCCCCCCATTACCAGCTATCTATATTCAGTATCTTTTTTATTTCACATGTTGATATTGATAATGTTACTTGTCAACATTGAATCAGTAATAACTGTGCTCTTCGAAAATTTCTTGCACAGAAAAGTCTAATACCTAAAACCTTTTTCATTCTTTAATAATCCTCTAAGTACACTGGAAAGTTATTTTACTCTTTTACTTTGCTTTGCATGTGTTACTTGTTCTTCAAATAAAACAATCTTTTCCATTTGATGAGACATCTTCCTCTCCCATCAGTATTCCTTTGAGTTGATTTTTGTCTTTATAATAGAGCAGTACAAGGATGGTACATTGCATTCTTTTCACTACTAAAGTTGTTAAAGTAATCTGAATTCCAGTAAAATGTTGATTCCCCTTTGTAGCTTGTTCCTTTAGCTGATATGAGGGTAATCATTTAAGCTTTGTGGCAAGAAACAAGGTGAACCAAATTTATGAATCCTGAAGTGAGAGAAGTGGATTAATACCTAGTAATTTGCAAAATGTAGTTGCCGCCACTGAAAGTCTGTTTTCCAAAATACAGCTTACTTATTGCCTGCAACATAATTTATTTTCCCTTTTTCACGCTCTTCTTCTTTTAGTCCATGAAAATTAGGGATGGGAAAGTAAAAGAGAAATATGCCAAAGCATATAGAATACATTTTTCTTGTATAGTAGAGGTTCCTAGACTTATGGTAGTTGGTGTTTGACATGGCTTACATAACACTGTTACAAGTTAAATTCCTTTCACTTTAGATTTACAAACAGTGGGGACTACTATTCAGAGAATAACAGCTATGTGATGGCAAATTCCTTGTTACCACCCCAGGACATCCCAATTCCCTTTGAGAAGAAGATAAAGAGGAAAGATGAAGTAAAGAAATGATAATGAAAACCTAGCACTCGTAGACTGCATAGACGTAGCTGCACAGAATCCTCCAAGCTTCTGGAAATCTCTCGGCTGCCCTGAGATTTCACTGTGGACTGACAAGTTTCTATTTTCAGAGCAGACTATATGCAAAAACTGTGCATAATTGACATTCAGACATGTATTCTGAATAAACCACGTAACAACAGCATGTACTAAATAACATTTTAAGACACACTTTAATGAAAATATTTTTTGTTTTCACAGAACGAAGATTGGTCTATCAGTGTTGAGCTTCGCCCATGTCCAGATGGTCAGACAGGAACCTGCTTAAACAGTGTTACACTTCTCTTGAATTCGGTAAGTAATTAGCATCCTAAGATTTGATCAGAGTAAAATCAAATCCATTGTTTCACAAACCAGAAATCTTTTAGCTCAAAAAGCTTTTCTTATGTAAATTAAAAGCTTAAATAAGGTTGTATAGAAAATCAATTAAATTTCTGGATGACCTGGATAGTGGGATTTTTGAGACAGGGTCTCGCTATGCAGTTTAGGGTCTCTCTATGCAGCTCACTTTGTAGCCCAGGTTGGTCTCGAATTTGCAACAATCCTCCTGTCTCAGCCTCCTGAGTGCTGGGGTTACAGGAGTGCACCACCACACCTGGCTTGGGATTTTTAAAAATATTTATTTATTTATTTATTTATTTTTGTGACATGATCTTGCTATGTAGTTCAGGCTGGCCTTGAACTTGCTATGTTGCCGAGGTTGACCTCGAACTCATGGCAATTCCTCTGCTTCAGCCTCCCAAGTGCTGGGATTACAGGTGTGTGCTGCCATGCCCGACTGGTTAGTGGGATTTTGAAATACATCAAAATTACTTAAAGACACAACTATATACTAATTATAGGTCAACCTTAGATATTCATTTTGGTTCACTGGATTTTTACATTCTGTGGACTGCTTACAAAGAAGGCAGTGGCATTTGTTTTGATCTTTGTGTGTATGGAGCCAGTATTCTAAGTGGAAATAGACCTAAATGGGAAGGGAGGACAGCTAGCTCCAGCCTCAGCTCTTGCAAACTGTTTGATCTTTGGAAATTGAAGTTGCCTTCTTGGGTTTCAGTTTCCTAATGTGTAACTTGAGGCTAAGGATCCCTATATAATCTGCTACACAGAGTTGGTGTAAGAAGCAACAAAGCAAAATGTAACAAAAGTTTTGAAAATATTCTACATTTTAGATATTTATCAATTAGTCCTATAAAATTAAATGTTTTTATAGCATAAAATTCAGGTTTATGCATTATATTAAAATGAATGTTGTAAATTAATATGAACTAACAAAGTGTTTTAAATTGTAGTCTGTTTCAGTTGCCAAATACGTTTTCAGTAGGGATGGGACAGTCACAAAAGATATGGTTGGAATTAAAGATTATTACTATTCAGGTAAGTTTAATAATATTTTAAAATAAATGTAAGATGCATTTATTCACTCAGTGTTTAAAGATATCGAATATTTCTGCTTTTAACAGATAAAGTATTCTAAATTTTGAATGAACCTGTTTAACACCTTATAATTAATTTTAATAATTATTTTAACAGATGAAATACAGATCTTCAAAGTTTCTACCTCATACCTTCAGGTGGAAACATACAATCATATAAAAATGCAAATACAGATAGTTCCTGTAATGCAATTATATATTTCCATGCCACCCAACGAATTCACAGACACTGTTGGTAAGTTCTCTCAATATTTCTATTTCCAGGGCTCTACTATGACCATTATTTAATTTCTATTTGTCTCTCAATGACAATGAATGAATGACACTCAATGACAATGATACTAAAAGAAAGCATATTGATTTAATCTTCTCATTGACATAGTAACATAGTTTCAACTTCTTTTTATAATAAAGACACCTATTCATTACAAAATCTTTTCCTAAAAAGATTTTCAGCATTTTAAACAATTAAAATAATTTCAAGTTAGAGCTTTCATTTTAATGATGCTTGAAAATATATCCTATATGTCACTTCAATAATTGCATATGTTAGTAAGACTTTGACCTATAGTTCAGTAAATGAAACAGTTATACATTTTTTTGAAAATCTTATTTCATGCATAACAGTATTTTTACTTGGCTTTCTGATAAATCACATGTTTTTGTTTTTTTCCCCACTGAGGTTTTCTATCATACATAGAGCCATAGGTGTTGAAAAGACTGAACAATTATGGCATGTCCCACTAAGAGCTATTAATTTATAAATGGTACAAGCTTTTGTGATATACCTTTATTTGAGAAATTATTTGTATATCATTTAATTATTTACACATAGGAAAAAATGTAAGACAATGGGCCAGAGGTTCCAAGTAAGAAAGGCATATAACCTTTAATGTGATTCATCTCCCCTCACTAAAACTGTGAAAATACAGTCATAAGCTTTCTATCTGTAAACATGTTTTCTAATATCTTATCAAAGTAGATAAAGTTATGGTGTCAAACAGAAAAAACACTGTATTCATGGCAAATGGTGTTTCAGTGCTTTGAAATTTGAATGACAGAATCTGAATGAAATTTGGTGTCATGAAATTTTACTTACGTATGTATGTGTGTATATATATGTGCATATATACTTGTATTTGTATATATAGCCATATATATGTCAATATACATATACATATAAGTGTGTGTGTGTGTGTGTGTGTACGTATGTCACTAGCCAAATATATTCTCAGGTAGCTTCTACAGGTATTAATTTGAACAAAGAACTGAAGTGAGGATATAAATCAAAGGGTTGAGTAGGTGTGAAGATGTTAAACATTGTTCTGTGCTATTATTATTTTGTAGGACTATGTGGTTCCTACAACAATAAAGCAGAGGATGATTTCATGTCAAGTCAGAATATATTGGAGAAGACATCTCAAGCCTTTGCTAATTCATGGGAAATGATGTCCTGTCCTAAAGGAACCCCTGCTTCATGTATCAGTATTGAAAAGGGTAATGTTTATTGAACCTCAAACTGTAATTAATTGTTTGTTGCTAGGCATTATACACTTATTCTGGTAATAGCAAAAGCATATTAGATAATCCTGGCTTTAGCTAGTCTTTGTTATACTGTCACAATTTTAGAGAAACCGCAGAAAAACAGCCTAGCTGGTTGATTGTGCTTCTGGGAAATAAATTATTCATTGAAGGCTTATCTTTTGTCTTTTTCTATACCTGTTCTTCTCTACTCTTTCCTGCCTTACACAGTTTTCACCATAATTACACAATATAGAAGGGATAGAGAAGACTTGACTGATTATTTTGTTTATTAATTTTCTCTCTTTTAATTTAAAGGTGAAAATAACCATTGGTTAAAATAGCCAGATTCACCCAAAGTACTGGAGCCATGGTGTTCCCCCAACTTCTCTCACATTTATCAGCAATACCAAGCCCAAACATAGATCTTACAAAAACTTTAAACTTGCATGGGTCAGCCTATGTTTAGCTGACCAGAAGACTTTCACAAGTATTCAATTTATTCCAACAAAAACTTGGAAGAGATACGGTTATGTTTATTTCCCGATTGATATAGATATTGAGAATAGAGCCCAGAGTGGGTCAGATGCTGCTGCGGCCCATATATTCTAAATTCAATGCTCCCTGGTATTTTTAATTTTCCTGAATGCTGCATATCACTTCTTCAGAAATAAGGAAGGCTTAGGTAAAATACGGATACTACACTGATGTGTTAGTTGTTTCTAAAACCATCCACATATTTAAAATCTGCTCAGCTTATACCATTTTTAAATGACTAAAACAATTTCTTTTGAAAATTTATTAATTTTGATTTGCAAAATGAGTTGGTAAGAGCATTAATGTAAACATGTAATGCATATTTCATGGTTTTAATTGTCATGCTATTTTATTTTTGAGGTGTCACAATGAAAGCAATTATGATGACGATAGATGAAAAGAGTATATGTCTCATAAGAAACCAAGCCACTTATGTCAAGCAGACTACATGTCATTATTTTGGAGATACATATATATCTGCTTACCAATTTGTCTGTGTTTTAATGTCTTTTTGATATTTCCAACTTCTTTTATTGCTAAAAATTATTAAAACATTTACTGTTCAAATTCTATTTTTTGAATTTTATTCTTTGCTAATTTAGTAGTAGACTAGTTATTTATAAATCAACAAATATCAATTACAAATTATTAAAAAAATTCGAATATTTGAATTACTGGTCCTGGTCCTCCTAATCTGTGACCATCATAATAAACCAATACAACACTAGGGCAAAAGGGATGTAGGCAGAATTTATTTATGAGCTTGTCACAATTTAGCCATTAATAGATATTTTGAAGTTAAAAGGTATTCTAAAGATATAATATGACTCCTTTATTCCTATTTTTGTGTAAAAACTGTATTTCAGAGAGAAGTTAAATGAACAAGCAAAAAGTCCAAAGCTAATACAGAGTTTGCCTTTTAGTGTAAGATATTTATAATCATGCTATTTTCATGTATAGTGACAACAAATTAGATATATTATAGCAAGGCACTATAAAAACAATTATTTTAATAAATACAAAGCTGTTAAAATTTATATCTTTTCTTGCATTTAAATTTTTTCCAATGTTACTGATACTAACTTGGAGAACATTAATTGTCTTCTAGAAAAGTTTGCTGAAAAGAACTGTGGAATTCTTCTTGATTCAAGTGGACCATTTGCTTCCTGCCACCAAATTGTGAACCCTCAATTTTACCATGAGGTATGCAAGGGGCTACTATTAATAGTTCTTTTTGAGAAATACCATGCTAATATCAGTAAAACCATGTAGATCTTGAACTTTTTCAAATAATAGAATAACATAAATATAAATTTAATGCTAGATTTTATTAATTTACTTAAATGCTAGATATATCAATTTAAGAACCCTGAGAAAAACCTTAGTTTTTCTTCCTGTGCTTTCTAAGTTGTTTGATAAGTGAATTAATAGTCCATTTGCTGTTCTGAAGTTTTTTAAAAAAATTTCTAATGTTTGAGTCGGGTTTTCTTTAGAGTAAAGGACTGATTATGGACTGATTTGTTAAACCCACTTTGCCTTTTACTCTGAATAATTATATGAAGCAATGTAAATTTTTTTTATTTTAAAGGAATGCAAAAAATATACCTGTTCTTGTGAAAACAGTCAAGATTGCCTGTGTACAGTTTTAGGCAACTATGTGAAAGCATGTGCTGAGAAGGAAACATACATAGTGGGATGGAGAGCTGGAGGGTGTGGTAAGTGGGAGGTGGCTTCCACTCACTTCCTTCTGAGTTTCCCAGGGGCCATGTGTGTGTGTGTCTGTGTGTGTGTGGTTTAGGGACATGCACTTACACATTTACATTTGCTTTTTTCAAAACTAATTTTCTATTTTTTAAAATACCATTGAACAATCTTTGAATTTTGACTTCTTGATTAATTTATCTTTATTTCAAATATTTACATGGCAATGAGTAGAATTTACATATTTGTATATGTTTATGTTCAATTTTATGCTGAAATTTAAATGTTCTAACTGCTAAGCCATTTTAAAATTATATTCTAATATTAATAACTTATTTCGAAGAAATATGTAAGACTTCACACAAAAATACTTCATCTAACAAAAGGCAAAAACAAAAGGCAAGAAACACCATATATACATACTGTCTTGTAAATTATACTTAACATCTCATAGCCTGTATCCAGTTAGTAAATATGATCTGTCATGTTACCTACAAAATCTTTTCACATGTCTACATTCAGTTGCCACCAGCCTAGTTAAAAAAAAAACAACTACTATTTTTCCTCTTGGATGATTACAGTAGCCTCCTTCAATACCTGCACCCTTGTCTCCATCTAGTTCATATTCTATAGAGACAGGAACCAAGGTGATCTTTAAAATAAAAGCAGGTGAATCTAATTTATCATGTCACACTCCAGTCTGAAGCAAATCAATGGCTTCCCATAGCTCTGAGAATAGACCTATTTGTTGGGAGGACCCTGCAAGCTCTAACCACTGAATCTCTAGGCCTATAGCTCGCGCGCTTCTATGCGCTCTTTGATAGAATTATCCCCTATTCTGACTTAGGCTATGCTGTCACCTGCCTGCTCTGCTCCTCACATTCAGACCCCTAGCAGCACTTCCTGCTGCCCATCCTCCCGAGAGGAACATGAAGCATATGGGAGCAGTGCATTGCCATCCTGTTGCGGGCTTCTTGCCCAGCAGAATCTTTAAACATATGGGCTGAAAAACAGTGAAAAACAAACAAACAAACAAACAAAAAACCAAAAAAAAAAAAAAAAAAACAATAAGCAAGCACCTTTCTCTCAATTACAAATAATTCACTGTACTACCTATAAATGTCAAGGGAAAGCAAAATTGTTTATTTTTCCGGATGTATACATAGTCACTAGTATTTTCTCTGCATCTACAGAACAATCTTGTCCAAGTGGCCTAGTTTTCAAGTACAGCGTAAAAGCTTGCAACAGTTCTTGCCGGTCACTGTCAGAGCGAGACAGAAGCTGTGATGTACAAGATGTTCCCGTGGATGGATGTACTTGTCCTGTTGGAATGTACCAGAATAATGAAGGAAACTGTGTACAGAAGTCGCAATGTGACTGCTACATAAATGATGAGGTCCTGCAACCTGGCAAACTCATCCAAATTGATGACAATAAATGGTATGGCGGTGACATGGGTACTAGTTAGGATAATGAAATCAAAGGGCTACATCCTCTTTGGTTACTAGTAGGAAATAACTTTAGAGCTTTCATATTTTTATTTTTGATTTCTTATTAAATTGAATAATTGCCTCTTTTTTGTGGAGGGTTCACTGCATCATCACAACCATACATAATTCATCCTGCTCTCATTTGGTTTTGAACACTACTAGGAAAATATTCTGGCAGCTCACAATGCATAGCAATTTTATGTTCAGACAGTGCTTTCTAGCTGTCTCTTAGCAGGCATCATCCAGAAGTTATTTAAGTGCCTACTGTGTGCTCTGCCCTGTGCTGAGCACCGGAATAAGAGAAATGAGTGCACACTGTCTTGTATTTACAAAGTAAGCCATGCATTTAAGGGCAGTTTATGCACTATAACATGGTAGCAAAAGGGCCAAGGCACTACTTGAGATAAAGGATGACTTCCCAGAGAAGGCTGGCTTTTAAATTATCCTAAGGGCCAATTTTTTCCCAGACCAAACTGAAGCAGAGAATAATTTCCTGAGTTATAATCTGAATGTACTCATACAGGAAAATGCTTGGAAAAGTATTGCTCATGTGGGTTGTTGCAAAGTATTGGACTAGAGATATAGCAAGCAGGCTATACTCAATAATTTAAGTTGAATTCTTAAAGAGTGAAGAATTTTGACTAGTTTTTAATGGCAGAGGGGACTATGATTTGTGAAGTTTGCAACAAGGTAATTTAACTGTATTTCTAGTTTCACAGCTGGCTGAGTAATTCTTGTCAATGCTACTGCAAAACTGAAGTAGCCATTCCGAAAATTCTTGGATCTGCCTTCTCTCTTTTCTTTAGGTTCATGAAGCTGTCCTTTAGAAATGGATGGTTTTTCTTGGCCATTCAAAAGCAAAGAAAACATAGTTACCCCTTTCCACTACAGTCCACAGACTTATGGTTAAGGTTAAATGATTATACTTTCATTCTCTGTGCACTTGTTGGGGCAGCAAGAGATTAATAAAATTTAGACTAGCACCCTGAAAGTATGGCTTCTTTCACCACTACCTCATTCCAGACCCCCATCACCACCTACTGGCACTATGAGGTGACTACTTTGCTATTTTCCCTGTCTCCCTGTGTCTTTGTCCCATGTTTCCTGCAAAGCATTCTTCTGCTCATGCCATTGCCTGCTCAGAATCTACGATGACTGCACCTAAAGAATAGAAATGGAAATAGCTGAGAATCACTTAAGGGCCCCCAAGTCTGGCTGTAATCTACTTTTACCCTTCATCCCCATTGCATACCCTACATTTTATCCAAACATGATTCACTAGAGTCATCAAAACCTAGCTTATTCTTTCTCTTACAGTTTTGCATCTCCTTGGCAGGTCTTTTAAATTTTATCCACCGAGATCCAGCCATCATTCCCCTAAAGTCTTCTCTGATGTCCTTAGCACTGTGTTTGTATGCTCTTACGCCCTGATAAGACTGTATCTTACAATTTGAGAAATTTTATGCATCTTCTGGGGACTGTCTCAGTCATCTAATTGTCCTTGACACTTAATGTTTAAATGTGTAATTCTATTTACAGTGTCTGTCAGGATGGAATTCTTCTTTGCCAAACTCCTATCGATTTAACCCTCAGTAAGTATTGATACCAGGATGGGAGCTTAAAATATCTAGTGCGACTCAAATAGACAGATGAAGAGGTGTTTGATTAACCACTTCTTTCATCTTGCAGAAAATTGTTCTGGAGGGGCTGAATACGTAGACTGCAGTGATCCCAAGGCGCAGAGAAGAACTGATAAAACATGTGGCACTTGGAATATACCTGCTTTTGAAGTAAGTCCCATGGCACTAGAGGTTAGCCTGTTAGAACTTTTGATATTTCTAGGAGAAAAGGAGACTAAAATTTTCAGGAAAGATAATTAGAAGGACAAATCTGTACATGTGCATGTGTGTTACTTGACCTGTCAAATGGTGACCCTAAATGTGTACTTGGTGTATTTTTGTACTTAACTGGATTCTGATAATGCTGCATGATTACAGCAGTGTCTCATGGTGTAAATTTTTGTGTTTATTCCTGTAGGATGACTTGTCTTGCAAACGCGGGTGCTACTGTCCAGTAGGAATGGTTCGGAACTCTAAAGGAATTTGTGTCCTTCCTGATGACTGCCCATGCTCTTTCGGTGAAAGGGAATACGACCAAGGAAGTGTCACTTCTGTTGACTGCAATGAATGGTGCATAATAGGAGACTACTATTTCATTTATATTTGGATATTAGAGGAACAATTTGTTCTTTATTTTTCATGTGAAAAAGTAGTAGTCATACCTGCGCTATTTGAAAAAAATTAAAGCCACATATTAGAAAAAACTGTTACTTTTATAGCATTGCATTTAATGAGTACCAGACAATATAATGATCACAAATGTAAAATTTAAACCAAAATATAACATTATTTTGTGTTTCTTTATAAAAACAATCTGAATATATAAACTCTCATATAATGGTTACCATACTCTCTCTCTCTCTTGTTCACTTTTTTTCCCTCTTAGTACTTGCATAAAAGGGTCTTGGAATTGTACACAAAATGAATGTCAGACCACCTGCCACATCTACGGTGAAGGTCACGTTAGAACTTTTGATGGGCAAAGTTATAGCTTTGATGGTCTCTGTCAGTATTCATTTCTTGAGGTAATGACAAATGTGTTTTATCACGATTTTTCTAATTACTTCATTGTTCATCAGTAGATGAATTCTGGACAATTTTATGTTCGAAATTGGAATTTATTTTTTAATAAGCCTCTCTATGTGCTTTTGGAAGGCTGTAAAATGGTATATGATATGTGGCTGATTTTGGAGGCGAGACTTAGAGTTCAATCTTGGCTCCACCATTTGTTACACATGTGACTTTGGACACGTTCTTTAACCTCCTGGTGTCTAAGATTCTGAAGCTATAAAATACACATGAAAGTAAGATAGAGTGTACACTGGAGCACAATGTTAAAGGCTCAGTGAATGTTAGATACTATTCTAACAGTAGCACTGGCAGCGATGAAAATACCAGTGCCTCTTTGTCAACCAAATTTGTGTAATTTGTTACATTTAATCATTATAATATTACAAGAATATCATTATTCCTATGATACAGATGAAAGCATTGAGAGAGGTTGGGCAGTTTAAGCTACTAAGTAGAAAATATTTTCAAACAATATGAAATCTAATTTCAGAGTTTATGGTTTGTCTTACACTAACATTATAGTTAAGTGCTATGGTACTGTTATTCACGAACTATTATGATTTAATTTTAAAAGGATTATTGTGGTCAAGAAAATGGCACATTTCGTATTTTAACTGAGAGTGTCCCATGCTGTGAAGATGGGCTTACATGCTCGAGAAAAATCATTGTGGCTCTTGAGGTACGCTACTGTTCCTCTCCCTTTTCTCTGGGATAATAAGTGGCTGGATGAAACCGGTTGAAAGTTCGAGTTTTCTTTTTTCATCTTTTAACTTATAGGATCAGAACATTATCTTGCAAGACGGTAAAGTAACGACATTCAAAACTGCAGAAAGTCAAGTGTGTGAACTCAGTGAGAATGCCTACTCTATACATACTGTTGGTCTGTACTTAATTCTGAAGCTTCAAAATGGAATTATCCTGATTTGGGACAAATATACAAAGGTGTCTGTCATACTGGATCCACGCTGGCATGTATGTATATCACTGTGGGTGAAGAATGAGGAAGCAAAGTCATTTCTGTTACTGACACAGAAAGTTGGGCAGTGGTGCGGTCTTTACTAGAATAATAGGTCATTGAAATAGGGACTTGTGCAATCACAGATGATAAAAGTCTGGTGATAAAGTAAATGTAATAAAACAGGTATTCTAGTTTAAGTATATTTAACTACTTGAGATTATCATATGGTATGATTTTGAGGTAGTTGAATATTTGGAATTAAATGTACTCATTAGAGCAATACTTTAAGCACCAAACAGCATAGACATGTATAATTCGAAACTCCCAGATATAGTTATTTTTGGTTCTTAGGGCAGTTATTCTACTTGCCAATAGATCAGTGTGATCTCGAATACTTGGAATTGGATGGGAACAGAATCTTACCTATTAGTACTGATTTCCTTCCCCAATTTGGAGTTGAACATAGATTCATGATACAGTATATATGATCATGGTATCTTTCGATTTTAATGTTCCAGTCCAGGGCTCATTTTTAAATTTCCCTTTCTGATTCACACAGGGTAAAGTGTGTGGTCTTTGTGGAAATAATAACGGTGATCTCAAGGATGATTTCACAACAAGGTACTCCTCCATCGCTGCTGGAGCCCTGGAGTTTGGAAATAGTTGGAAAACGAGTCAGGAATGCTCAGACACAGTGAATCAGAGTTTCCCATGTGACTCAAACCCTTACTGCAAAGATTGGGCTGTGCGAAAATGTGAAATTCTCAGAGATAGCACCTTCAGAGACTGTCACAGCAAGGTAGGACAGCTCCAAAAGAATTGCTGGCCAGGGGGTTTCTCCCAAAGACTCATGGGCTGTGTGCTCTACCTAGGTGGACCCCAGCGCTTACTACAATGCATGTATTGAAGAAGCCTGTGCGTGTGACATAGAGGGCAAATACCTTGGCTTTTGCACTGTGGTGGCGATGTATGCAGAAGCCTGCAATGCAGCTGGAGTCTGTGTCTCTTGGAGAAAGCCAAACCTCTGTCGTAAGTGAAGTCCATACACAGTGCTCCTTTAGACACGTAATCAGATGAAACCGTTTTGCTGAGCAATCAATTTTCTTCTTCTACTTTCTATATGCACATGTTTCTGAGCCTGGAAAGCCTTAACCACATACTTGTTTATGATGGGAAGAATACCTAACTTTACAATTACATAGCACCTGGAGCAGCACTTCCAATTCAATTTAGTTGAAAAAGTTCGAATGTTCAAAGGGTTGAAAGCTGAACACTGATTCAAAATCTCTTACCCGTTCTAAGATAAACAGTGAACTGTTGACCTGTATTTGTATGTCAGTACATCCCTAAACATTTATCTTGCATACTACTTTTGATCAAAATCCTCAAACATTTTGTTTCCTTGAGAATTTTTATAGAGCCCTATTGAAGAGCTATAAATTGGCTATAAAATGAATATTGATTATATGGAACATGATAACCTTAATAGAAGTCACTCAGCTGTCCTCCTAAGTAAGGCATTATGAGAGGAAATATGTTAGGTGAGAAGCATTGAAATAGATCTATTTTATTCAGTTTATCATGTGCCACATTATACTATACTGACATCTTTAGTTACTTCATCTAGGAACTGTGATTTGCATATGAAAACAGCTTAATTTTCCCACGGATTTATTTTTGCAATTTAATCTTGAACATTGAAACCATGAAAATACATTATGACTTGGACTATCTTCAAATGAAAGCTAAATTAATGATTGCTTTTCTACCTGAAGCCAATCTTGGTGTGAGATGTCAAAGAAAGAGGTAGTTGGAGTCTAGAAGCTTCCCATGTTTGGGGTGAGCACTTTTGTCATAAATG
>RJWM01042074.1:0-14347 GCA_004363535.1 Dasyprocta punctata | reverse complement strand
AGCAAACACTGAGCAGCCTGGTCGTAGCCTGATGGCGCCCCACTTGGCACCAGGGCCTTGCTAACCTCCTCCTGCCCCTGGTGGACCCAGTTCGCTCCGGTCAGAGAGCAGGGACAGGGAGAGGAGAGACGGGGTGCTCCGGGAGTCTGCGCTTTCACACCTGTGCCCCTGCCCCTCTGCAGACCTGGAACATGGGACCCGAGCACTGTGAGCCCTCCGTGCGAACGAGGGGAACCAGAAGGTGCGGTGAATGTTTAGATTTTTTAAAAATGTATTTCAGGAAAAGACACACTGCTGTGTATCTCCCTCAGAATCCTCCCCCTCGCTGCAAACCCACGCGTCCCATCATCGTGGCCACTTCCCGGAGCCGTTCTGGAGTCCTCTCTCCTGTCTTTACCAGCATGGTGAAAGACGCAGCCCATCTGGCCGCGGAAAGGCCGCTCATCACACACCACGCTGTGTCCTTGTTCACCTTCACCGGCTCTGGCCCCGGGTGACTTCTGGCTCGGCCCCGAAGCTGAAATGCTTGAGAGCAGTAAGCCTTTGGGGAACATCGATTGGGGACGTTGAGGCGGCCGCCGCAGCACGGCCACACCGCCTATTTGCAGCTTCTCTGAACCAACAGCCCAGCAAGTGAATGGACAAAGTGTGAGGGCAGCAACTGAGCCACCAGGACACGTGGCTCGTGGGTGGTTCCCCAGTGCCCCTGTCCCCCGGGAGTGCAGACTAGTGAGGTGACCTGCGGAAGGCCGGGCCTGCTGCGGTCAAGACCCCGCTGGGCTGCAGCACCCATGGGAGCCCACCCCTTCCCACATCGGCCCCGCTGCTCCTGAGAGCCCACTCCGCGACCTCCCCCCGGGGCCACGCCACCCCGGGCTGCCCTGACCACCTGGTGCGCGGAGACAGCTGCCCCGCGAGGTTACCCCGGCCTGCGGGCGGGCTCCGTGCCGCTGCCAGCTTATGTTTACGAGCTGTGTAATCTGCTCGCTGCCCTCTGCTCTCAGTAAGCAAGGCTGCGCTCCGCCGGATGGCCTCGAACGATAACACCCGCCGTCTAGACAGAGGCCGCCCCTGACACGCTCATAAATAAAAATAGCTCTGCGTTCCAGCCCTCGCCGGGCCCGGAGGGGCACGCAGGCTCCCAGTGGGGCGGGCTGGCTGTGACAGGGCTGTGCCCACCCCAGGCCGGGGGACTCGAGTGCGCGTGCCAGGGAGGAAGGAGCCCTGGCCGTCCTGGTCGAGCTGGCAAAGCGTCTGGCCCCTCCCCGTCTCGCCCCTTCCACGCACCTGTGGGCTGCTGGGTAAGGGAGCACATCAGGTGACCACGGTGTCACTGCTGGCCCAAGGCGATGTCCAGCTGCTGGTCTGCTCCTGGTACTGGGTGCTGGTCCATGCACCGCCCCCCCGCCCCAGCTCCTTCCGGCTCCCGGTCACTGCTTTGTGTCCCATTGCCCAACACCTGCTTCACAGAGGCCAGGGAGGCCGGGCTGAGGTTCATGAGCAGCGGGCAGGTGCGGGGGCCTTGCGCTGCGCCAGGAGGGTAGCGAGGCACCTGAGGGTGTTCAGTCCAACGTGGAGGTCACAGGAAAGATGCTCCAGCTGGGCCGCCACACCGAGTCCCTGCCTTCACCATGTACAGTACTTTCACGTAGGTTAGTTTATGTCTGCACTGAGAACGGTGAGATAGGCTTGTGCAGCACACAACCCAAACAGCAGTCCACAGCGGGCCCTTCATCCCCATCTCCCCTAGGCCCACTTGGATCCAGTCTGGAACAGGAGGCCGGGCTCCTCTGAGTCAGCAAAGGCTTTATTTTGGTTTCCAGTATGGGGTGGGGAAGCGAGAGGGGCCAGATGAAGTTTACAGAGACCGAAGAGGAGACTTTGCCGTGTAACCGGGCTGTCTCCATTACTGTTTTCCCAGGGACAAGGTCGCCACAGAGCCCTGCAACCCTGCTGCCCCCGCTCGGCCACCTGTGGGTGCCTGTGGAGCCCCGGGAACAGCGGGGATGCTGTCCTGTCCTGCAGAGGCCCCGAATCTCCCCCGCAGCAAACTCTCCGCCAGGGACCCCCACGTGCCAGGTCACTTTCCCTGCCCCTCCTGGTCCCTCTGCCCAGACAGACAGTGGCTCTGGCCCAGGAGGAGGGCAGCAGGGACCCTCCTCTGTGGCTCCGGGTTCTACCACCTCTGAGACACAGGGAGAGGCTGGCCTTTGGGGCCAGGGTCCCCACACTGCCATAGGGCAGCTGAGGTGGCTTTGGTCACCCCAACCCCCACCTCGGGTGCACCCTTGTCCCTGCTAAGGGAAGGGGGTCAGAGGAAGCGCTGGGGACCCAAGAGAGTCACTGAACGAGAGGGGTGCAGAGAAGATGGGGTGGGGGGCAGTGGGAAGGGAAGTCAAGAAGAAAGGGGTGGGGCCTGTTGGGAACAAACCTGCGCTATGGGGGTGTGACAGGATTTACTTCCATGGGTTGGGGTCACCTCCCCTAGGACAGGATCTGATGGCAAGCGTGGAGGACAAGGTGGCCCAGGGGGAGGACCAGGCCAGGATAAGACCAATCTGTCCCACACCTGCAGTTACTGTCACCCCGTCAACCCCAGCACACCAGAGGAGCTAACGTGGAAGCAGAAAGAAAGGTGAAGACAAAACCAGAAAATGCAGATGTGCAACCTGTGCTCCCAACATCAAAAGTCCCCAAGAGCTGAGGTAGGCGGAGCGTTGTGCGTTCGAGGCCGGCTTGGGCCACAAGGCGGCGCAAGGCCGACCTGAGCTACATAGTGCGACCCTGCCTCGAAAAAACCAGGGCTGGGAGCTTGGCTCAGTGGCTTAAGCGCCTGCCCTGGCAGGCGCAAGGCTGTGAGTTCAATCCCCGGTGCCGAAAAAAAAAAAAAAAAAAAAAAAAAAAAAAAAAAAAAAAAAAAAAGTCCCCAAGAGCCAGGCGCACGCCTGTAATTCCAGCACTCAGGAGGCTGAGGCAGGAGGATCATTGCAAGTTCGAGACCAGCCTGGGCTGCAAAGTGAGCTCAAGGCCAGTCTGAGCTGCACAGGGAGACCCTGTCTCAAAAAGGAAAAAAAAAAAGTCCCTGAGAATCTGTGCATAAAAGCAGGAGACGCCACTGGGGCAGCGACTGGAGCAAAGTCAAACCCCGCCAGCCACCGAGGCCAGGACTTAGGGACCCGTCTGCGCTCCAAGCCCATGCAGAGTCCCGGAGAACTGCAGCCCTTTTAGTCCCACACCATTTCCAGGAGGCCGGATTCCTGTTTTCAGTTTTACAGAGTGGGAAACCGAGGCAGGAAGGGAAAGGCGTCATCCAAGTATGCCTCCCAGCTGGCAGGGGCAGAGCTGGCTGGCAAACAGAGACGGCTCTGAGTCCCCTCTGGGCTCTGTCCCCTCGGCCTCTCTGTGCCCCGGGCCGCCTGGCACTGCTTCGGCACCAGCTGTGTTTACAGAGCCACCCTGACTGTGCTCCACAGCGCGTGCGTGGGCCTCGGGGACAGCATCATCGGGGACGCGGGGACAGTACGGGCAGTGTTAGGTCAGCAGCCCTGCCCTCCGGGCACAGGTGCCCAGAGCGGGGGCAGAGGGAAGATACCCAGAGAGACTGTGCCATTGCAGAGCCCCCGGGAGCGAAGCCCCAGTGGTGGGGCTGTGAGCGGGGTCACCGCCCTCACTGACTGTCCTGAGACCCCTGCAATCCTCTCACACCCTGAGCTCTTGCCAGCCCCCGCTCTATAGTGGGGCAAACTAAGGCCTTAGGGGGAGAGGACGGTCCAAGGTCTTGCGTGAGAAAAGTGCCACATGAGGTTCCATTCTGCTGTCCCCTGTGTCACGGCCTTGGCAAGGGCCTGGAACAGTGGGTTTGGGGGGGACTGGAGCCTCAAAGGCGGGCTTGGAGGCAGCACCTGAGTCACACGGCCCCTTGGGAGCGTGTGTGGTGTAGGATCTTGGGACAAGGCGACGCCCTGGGCCTTGCTGTGTGACGCACAAAGTCCAAGAGTTTGCCCCCCTTTCCTGTCTCGGGACCACGCTGGGAGGGAGAGGCCCTGTGAAGCAGGCCGCACTTCCCCTGCCCCTGAAGTGCCTCTGGGGAACCCCTCGGCCTGTACCTGCCCGCACCCACCAGGGTCTTCCCAGACTGCTGGGCGGGCACCGTGGGCAGGGGCTCTGGCTGCCCGGGGCCTGATGCTGAGGGGACCAGAACCTGCCAGGTTGCTCCGGAGACCCAGCCTGGCCTTCACCCCATGCCCACCTGCCCACAGTTACAGGAAGCTGGCTGAAGAGAGGGTCCCCTCGCAGGAGGGAGGACTGAGGTGGCTGCCCTCGGAAGGGCAAAGCCAGGCGGGCGGCGAGGGACTGCTTCCTTCTTTGCTGGCTCCTCCATCAGACATCAAACACCAGGTCCTTCCACCCCCGGCTCCCAGGTCCCGGGAGTGCAGCCCCAGGGCCCGGACTGGGCAGGGTCCCCAGCCCTTTCCACAGGTAGGTGCACAGCGCTGCAATTACAAGGATGTGTGGCTCCACGGAGCGCTGGCCGGGTAAGCAGGGATGACCCTGTCGCTTCTCTCGCGCGGGGTCCCCACTTTTCCTGTGTGTCCCCATCTCAAGATAGACTCTCGTGGACTGGCCTGATGGCTGCCAGCCACTTTGGGCTTGCACTGACCTCGGGACTGCCTGGGCCTTCTGCACTGTGACCAGAAAGGTGGCCTTCTGTTTATTTTCTGGTCACACGGTCCTGCCAGAGGCTGGGGAGGGGTGGGCTCTATACAAACCCAGACTGGGTGGGGGCGGGGTGTTCCCGGGGCTGCCACCAGAAGGAGCAGGAAGCCACCTGGCAGGTCTGCAGGCTCACGGGCAGTCCCTAGGAGTCTCCCGCGGCTGTGTGACAAAGGCCCAAGTCTCAGAGGCCTCAACAGTACAGACACGTGCCCTGCAGCTCTGGAGGCCAGAAGAGCTGAAGCAGAGGGCCCGGGTCGTCCTCCCCTCAGCCCACACTGCCCTTGACCTCGCTGAATTTCTCCTGCTCTGACCTTGCTCATCTTGGACGGCAGGAGGCCTGTGGCCAGAGGTCCCTGTCAGCTGGGCTAGAGAAACAGGTCGGACCTAGATGGCGGCCATGGTGACACACAGCCTGTGACTCCGCTGTGACCCCACCTGTGTGTGAAACACCTACCATCCCGTGCTGTGACAACAACCAGCTGCAACTGCCGTGTTTTGGTGATCCCCAAATCTCTACCCCTTCCCAGAATAGACAGGAGGACCTCCTCCCCGTTTTTCCTTTTAGCGCATTTCTGTCAGCCCTGGCCCCCAAACCAGCTGGGAAGTTGGTTTAGACGTTTAACCTCCCATGCCTCCTGCTCCTGGCCAAGAACAAAGTTCCCCTGGGCTGCTCAACCAGTGCTGGGTCTCGGTTCCACAGTTCCAGGAGGAAGAAGAACCCCGGTTTGAGCTCAGAATGTGCAGGTGCGAGGGAGAACCGCTTCCTGTTTGCCAGCTCCTAGAGGTCCCTGCGCCCTGGGGCTGGCAGCCAGCCTTCCACCTGCACGGCCAGCGGGGAGTGTGTCCCTGTCTCCTCTCCGTCTCGCTGTCCAATCTCTCCCTCTGCCTCTGTCTCTGTGTCTTTCTCTCTTTATGCCTCTAGTGTCTCTCTTTCTGTCTCTGTCTCTGTCTCCTTCTGTCTGTCTGTCTGTCCCTATCTCCGCTTGTCTGTATCGCTTTCTACCTCTCTCTTTTTATCCATCTCTGTCTCTGTCTCTCTCTGTCTCTGACCCTCCAGGCCATCTCTAGTAAGGACCCTTGTGATGACATTGGCCCCTCTGGATAGCCCAGGGTACCCCACCACCACCTCGGGCCCCCAATCACATCTGCAAAGCCCCTATGCCACAGGAGGCCACCTGTCCACGGGTTCCGGAAGTGAGAACATGGACATATCCAGGGGGGCACTATTCTGCCCCTTCTGTCCCCTTGGGGAACCTGCCTGACACCCAGACACTTGCACTTAGGGTGCAGCCCTGACTCCCTGGTGGTGCCTTGTTGGCCCCGCCCCAGAGGCCTTTGACGAGTAGCCTGCTGTGGCCGAGCTTCTGCGCTCCGTTCAGTGGCCAGACCTGCGGGGATGCTGTGTCCACATAGGCCGTTGCGCAGCTCTCCGGGAAGTCACAGGAAAGGACGACTAGGGAGAGGAAGCTGTTGGAGGGGAGGGGACGTCACCAGCAACCTCCATGGGTGACACTTGCCTGGATGAACTCTTGGGCACAATTCCAGACCCAATAAAGAACTGCAGGCCCCAGGCCACCCCTCCAGAGCTGGCACCTGCAGGATCCGGGGGCACCTGGGGGCCTGGCCTTGCCAGGCTTCCTGCCCCGACAGGGGTCCCAGCAGACAAAGGGCCGCGTCCTGTGCATATGTCCTGGGACGGTCTCTCAGTCCCCAGGAAGAGCACCAGAAGGGAAATGCAGCCAAAGACCGTGTCCCCAAGGGCCACCCCTTAAAACCCAGGACTTCTGCGTCCTGTTGACCTGAACCTTGGTAGGCAGAGACCCCCTCACGGTGTGGTCGCCGTGTCTGGCGGGCCCTGCCATGGTGTCCTGTGGCCCTGGGACTGGAGACGGGTGGCTCAGGTTTGTCCCTGGAAAGGGTTCCAGAGTCCCGGCCTCTGTCCGGGCCTCCATGACCCAGTGACGGGAAAGTTTAAAAATAGCCCCGGTGAAGTCGACAAGGGCTCGGCAGCTCCCTGAACACGGTGTGCAAGCCAGGCCCAGCCGGGCCGCCAGCCACACCCTCGGACAAGCCCAGTTTTCCGTGAGCGGAAGCAGGTTCAGGCCCTGCGTGCCCTGCCTGCCCCTGGAGCCCAGCAGGCCAGCTGGGTCCCATAGAAAAGGTGGGGAATTCTGGCCACCAGCCCAGGAGGGGACAACAGAGGATGCAGAGAAGCTTCCAGCTGCTTCTCCACCCTCCTGAGTCACACGGGAACGCTGGAGCCCGGGAGCAGGTGGGGTGGGGGCAGGGCACAGGGTCACAGCAGGGGCACAAGGCGAGATGGGCCGGCAGGACAGGGGCGTCTGGGAAGCAGCAGGAGGAGGATACAGCTGCAGCCTCTGGCCACACCGCTTCCTCTCTCCGGGCCTGCCTGCTCTCCCGGGCTGCAGAACACCTAAGATCTCGTCTCTGCAAAGGCCAGAGGCCTCCCGCATGGGCACAGGGCCTCACCCTTCCCAGCCGACCCAGAGCAGCACACACCTAGACTCCCATCCCCCACTCTGTCCCACCCTCCCAGCTCCAGCTCTGTCCCCACCTGCAGCTTCACCTGCTCTTCCTCCCATGCCCAGCACCAGCCCCGAGCCAGGCACACAGGTCCTCTCCACAGCCACACGCCTGCAGCCCGCCTGGCGCCCACTTTGCTCAGTAGACTCAGGGTAGCAGGCCAGGGGGTCGGCAGAATGGGCTTCCTGGCCCAGAAGGCAACCGAGGCACACAGGACACCTCGTGCTGGGCCCTCCCCTGCTGTGCCCAGGAGCTGCTACTGCTGCAGACTCTGCCTATGCTGCCACCTGGGGCCACCCCACCTCTGCTTGCTGGGACGATCCCAGCTGTCACTCCCATTGGCGCTGTGAGCTACAGGCTGGCCTGGGAGCCCTTTGAAGTCCCTGCCTCCCCAACAGTCCTTCCCTCTGGCTCCCCTGGGAGCCCCACTGCCTCGGGTACAGGCAAACACCCCCAAAGCTCAGTGAAGAGGGCCGTCTTTCCTGGGAACGCCCCACCAGGCTGGCCCTGCTGCAGCTACCGCCCCCGGTTCTCGGGCTGGGACCATGGTGTCTTGCACACTGATGTGGACTTTGGGTGCAAGAGGAGCCCAGAAGACATTGGGGTACCCAGCCAGATCCCTGGTCCCTGCCCCTCTCCCGGGCTGACGAGACACCGAGACAGGAAATACAATGCCGGCTGCTCCCTGGGCATCAGGGCTGGGGGTGGCTCTGCTGGGATTTGTCAGAGATTCCCAGCGAGTCCGCAGCCAGCCCAACTGTGGGGACCTTCTCCAAGTGGAAACCTCGGCCCAGGCTTGGCCAGGAGTTGGCGTATACGTTGGAACCAGCCCCATCCACCTGGCCGGAAACATTGATGGCCTGGAACACGCCAGCCTGGGCTCCATGAGGAGGAATTTGACTTTGATCCTGCAGGCTCCCGGAGGTGAGAGGTGGGTTCCCTCCTGCCAGGGCTGAGTGTCTCAAAAGGAGTTTGATCCCAGCATTCGGGAGGCTGAGGCAGAAAGATCACCATGAGTTTGAGGCCAGCCTGCACTGCATAGCAAGACCCTGTCAAAGCGCGAGTGGCGTAGGTGGTTGGCACCTCTGATTCGGCCACCAGCATACCCCTTAGACCTCTTGTGTGTTGAGTCCATGGTAGAATATTAGCAGCACAGCAGAAGGCTTGAAAAGCAGCCTGGGGAGGGCTCCCTGGGCCAGGCCTGACGGGAGGGCAGTGGGCAGGGCCTACTGACCTGCAGGAAGCAGGCAAGGGTGCTAGCGAGCTCGAGGCAGCTGGCTAGGCTGCTGGCACTGAGGAGGGGATGGGTTGGGGCTCGGGTTGAGTGCTTTCCTAGCCCCGCAATGTGCCAGGGCCAGGAGTGCCAGCCCTGCACAGGGGACATGGGACCCGAGCCTCCAGAGGCTGCACCTGCTCAGCCAGTGCCAGAGGAAGTGACCGGGCCGAGAGGCTCCTGCCTGCAGCGCCCCGGGGAGCACGCAGGAAAGAGCCTGGGAGTTTTACAGCCGCCGAAGTCAGGCCTGGTTGGGCCTGGGAGGGCGTGGGCCAAGCCTGCCGGTTCTAATTAGGGAATTGGACTCTTTGCACTGCCAAAGGGGCCGGGGGATACGCCAGGTCTGCAGGCAAGCCAGCGCTGCTTTGTATCGCGTCTCCTAGCAACGGGGGCCACTCTAATGGGGAAGGGGTACCCCAAGAGCCAGAGGGCAGCAGCCAGCCTCGCTGCAAGGCCCGCGAATGACCGGGAGCGTGCAGATGCCTGACCGGGGCTGGAGCGGGGCAGCTTGGGCCCGCTGCCCCTTTCTGGGGGGCTACCCCTCCCCAACCAGGCTGGCCTTGGCGGGTACAGACCCTGACTAGAAACTGAGGGCAAACTGCTGGCCTGCAGCCCAGGGGGCTGAGGACAGAGCCTGGCCACTCGCCTTCCTGGCTGCCTCCGGTGGCCCCGGGTGACTTTCCTGAGAAAGACCCCAGCATCTGAACAGCACTCAGCACAGTCGGCTCCTGACAGTGCAGAGTGAAGGAACCAAGGCAGTCAGGAGGCCGTTCCGCACGCAGTGGGTGCTGAGCGTGTGCGCTGAGCAGTGGAAGGACCCGAGCCTGTCTTTCGTGTCGTGCAGGTGGCCATCGTTGAGGTCCCCTTCTCGGTGCAGGGACGGGGAGGGAGGGACAGCAGGTCAGACAGTGCTCGTCTGGCCTCTGAATGCTTTTCCCGGCAGTGCCTCTGATTCACTGCTGTCCCAGGAACAGTCATGGCTGTGTCAATAAATATTGGTGACACGGAGTGACCTCTCCGTCTCGCAGGCCGCTGGGCCTTCCTGCCCTTCCAGAAGCCCTCTCCGGGCGTTGTTATTGCAGCCAGCGCCTGAGTCTCTGCCAGTGCGCGGCCTCAGGGAGAGAAGGAGCCCGATGAGCTGAAAACCGAGGAAGCAGCGCCTGCGCCCTGGATGGCAGGCCACGGTCCCCAGGCCTCCTGCTGCAGAGGGATGGGGACACCAGGGCACCCCGATGCAGAAAGGGCAGGGAAGATGCCTGGTGCTGACCTTTCTCTTCCCTCCACCGCCCCAACCGCTCCACACTGGAAAAGAACAGCGTTGCTGATGGACACACAATCTCAGCAAAGGCGAGCTGTCTTTTCTCCTTCGGGGCCTCACACTTTCCAGTGTAGACAGGGGAGAGTTTGCGTTAGATGTGTTTCCCCCACGGCACGACGGCAGAGTTCACCATGGGAAGGGAAAGACAGCGCGGAGCCCACAGGTCTGCGTCAGCTCCCATCCCACTTGTTTCCAAAACATCACTGTTGCTTGCAGTTTCTCCAGCAGGCGCCCAGGGAAAGCCACCGAGGCCAAGGTGGGCTGATCTCCTCCAGGAGCCACAGTCAACAGGAAAAGCAGAGCCTCTGGGAGGCTGAGGCAGGATGATCACTCGTTCGAGATTTGCCTGGGCAACTGAGTGAGACCCTGTATAAAAAAAACCCAAAAAATAAAGAAGGAGCTAAGAGTGTAGTTCGGTGTGAAGGATCTGGATTCAATCCCCAAAATCAAAATTAAAAAAAAAAAAAATAGAAGAGGAAAAGCAGATCATTCAACAAAGCACTGTGAAAGCAAGGTAAGTTTGGCACTGCAGAGGGTGACAGACAAAAGAGATGAACGACCAAATTCCAGGAGCGGTTTGTGGCTGGAAACTGCATTAGAGCTAAGTAAGCAGAGCGACCAACCTCAGGGCCTGTTGGAGAATGCAATTACGGGTTGCATGTTAGCGTACATCCTGGCATCACGGTTGAGACCGCACCGCAGGTCACGCAGGAGACCGTCCTGGGTGCCGGCAGGTACTGGGCCCACAGTGAGAAGGGGGCCTCTCGTCCGCAGGCACCTAGGGAGCTGGAGGCGTGGGTGAAGCAGCCGCAGGCTGCACAGAGCTGAGCTGAGCCGAGAAGGCAGGGAGGCAGGAGCCCCTACCAGACCTTGAGAAAGAACAGGGGGCCAGGGGAGGCTGCAGCATCCGTGAGTGGTCGGTGACAAATACATGCGGGGATCGAAAGGCCCATTCACCCCAGTAACTGTGAGACCAGATCTGACCTCGGGCCTCACTGTGGGCTTGCCATGTCCTTCAGCAGTGTCAGCCGGGCATGCTGGGCATTGCGGAGGTGGGGACAGTGGGAACAGACAGAGGGACATTTACACCAGACACTCATTTCCCCAACTCCGCTCTGTCCGCCCCGATGTGGGGGGGGGGGTTAGGACACTGATCGCCCCCCAGATTCTGGATATAAATCAGAACTTAGAGCTGTGCTGGAGGCCACCACCCCACCTTCGCCTGTCATGGGTTGGAACAGGCTGATTCCCCAGAACTCGGCTGAAAGGAAGCCACGCATTCCGGCCTGGGCTTTCTCCATCGCCTTGGGTCTCGTTTATTTACCACAGGGCCAGTTGAGTGGTGTGGTCAGGTAGACACGGGACGAGCAAATTTAGGAATGCTGCATGCCAGCCCTTTATCAGCCACCTGCAAACTAAGCCTGCTCCACTTCCGTTTAGTCATTCAGTGCAAAATTATTGGGCATCTGTGTCCAGGCCATCATCCTAGAGCGGTGTGGGAACCTTTTAGAGCGTTCAGTGACACAAACAGCCCGCCGTGGCATGCATGCCAGAGGTTCGCCATCACTGTGACATAGTCCGTGGGAAGGTAACAGTAAACCAGGTGAACCGTACAGTAACAGTAACTCACCGCTGTGCCGAGTGACTTTTGTGTAATGATATAATAACAGCCACACCCGCCTACAGTTTACTATACACCTGCTATGTGCTACTCTGAGGGTCCACCGGCCTCTATCATCTTCATAGCCACCAGTGTGTGGTGCCCATGTCCCCATTTGACAGATAGGACAATGAGGGCTCAGAGAAGCACTCTATGGTCACAGCATCAGGACAGGGTTGGGATTTGAACTCAGATCTGGAGTCTGAGCTCCCAGGCCACCGCTCACCCTTTGGTGGATGGCAGCTAGGATCTGAAGTCCCAGCCCATTGGGGTCTGGCCTGGTGTCCCCACTTCTGCCTCCCCTGGGTGCCAGGCCCCTCTTGCTTCTGGCTCTGACCCTGGGTTCCTGCCTTCAGCCAGCGACCTATATTTATGAACTGGATCTAATTACCTCACTGGCATGGTGCAGGGATCCCAGCAGGAAAGGGGGTGCACCGAAGGTCCCAGGAGGGTCTATCCTGGGCCCTTTATAGAAAGTTTGAAGCTGGGCATGGTGGCGCATGCCTTTAATCCCACTCTGGAGGCTGAGGCAGGAGTATCGTATCGTTGTGAGTTTGAGACCAGCCTGGGCTACAAAGTGAGCTCAAGGCTGGACCGAACTACATAGTGAAACCCTGTCTCAAAAAATAGGGCCAGGGATTTAGCTCAGTGGAGTAAGCTCTTGTCTGGCAGGCGTGAGGTTGTGAGTTTGATTCTCGGTACCAAAAACAAACCAGGGCCAAGCATGCAACCTGGGCAAGGATCAATCATCGCCTGGGCAGCTTGGTCCACAGAGGAGAACTGTCCTTTAGATTCTACTTCCTGCAGGCTCTGAACGCCCTGGCTGGCTCATCCTCAGTGAATGATGCGTGCGTAGACTCTCAGCATCCCAGGATCCCCCATTCCTGCCGCGGAAGGGCAGGAGCAGCCTCCCCATCTCCTGGCCCCCTCCCCACAGCTGACATTTGCTTGCGTGGTTGACACATGCTGCTGGGCTTAGCGCTCGCTGCTTACAATGGTCCTGCGACCTCTCTCTTCCCAAGGGGGCTTGTCTGTCCCCTCACCTGGTGTCATTTGCACCCCCTCCACCATCACGGATCCCAGGCCCCTTCCTTCTGCCTAGAATACTCTTTCTGTGCATGTTGCCTTTCCCCGGCGCCCTGCCTTGCCTTTGCTACTGCACATCCTGGGTGGCATTTTATGCCAGGGGGGTCCTGGGCTGGAAACCTCCCCACACACGTGCACACTCCACTTTGGAGGACTTGCAGCAGCCCCCTCCCAGCCCATGCACGCTGCCCTGCCCTGGCCAGTGCTGTCATTTCCTGGTTACGTCCTTGTCTTGTTCCAGACCACAGACTCCATGACACCCTTGTCCACTGCACAGCACAACAGGGCCTGAAACACCACATTTACCAAGAACGATACATTCTAACGCTGATAAGTTATCAGGAAAGGTGAAAATAAGTAGCTGGATGTGGTGGCGCACACCTGTAATCCCAGCACTTGGGAGGCTGAGGCAGGAGGATCACAAATTCAAGGCTAGCCTGAACTATAGAGTGAGATTCTGTGTCAAACAAAACAAAACAAAATAAAACAGAATGTTCACATCCATGACCACATTCTGTGCAGCCTTGGGAAGGGGAGGTTATGGGCCTTTAGACACAGGGGCATAAGTTGAGCAGCAACCTTACTACAGATTAGTGCTTGATCACCATCCCACGCAGCAAAGGAAACGGTTTGCCATTGGGGAGCAAAGCGCAGTCCTGATGCCAAGGCTGGTTGGCATTTCCATTCATGGTACTGAGTAGGGAAAAGCAAAAGCGTGAAGACGTGGATTAGTACTTCACCTTCCGGCTTAACAGCATGGGAATGTTTGGGCATACTTCCTTATTTTTTGTTTTACTCAACAACATAATGGCTAAACATACAACTCACTTTCAAATTTAATTCACATTATCAACATTTTCTCCATCACTTTTTTTTTTTTTTGTGTGTGTGTAGGTATGGTACTAGGGATGGAATGCAGGGTCTTCACACTGAGTTACATCCCCAATCCTTTTTTATGTTTTATTTTGAGATAGAGTCTGCTAAACTGCTATGTTCCCCAGGCTAGGTTCAAACCTGCGATCCTTCTGCCTCAGCCTCCCAGTGCACTACCACTCCCAACTTCCTACCATGCCTGGCTTCCGTCACTTTCTTAAATCTAGAAAATCAATAAAACATGAAAGGAAGTCCTGACTTGGAGCATTTGCCACTTTCTGTGGTGCAAATTCTCACAGCCTGTGTGATATCAAGGTACCAATGTGCCATTCTTCAGTATGCAGCTGCACAGAGATCGCCGCCGACCACTGCTCTGCGGTATTTCCAGCATGCGGGTAAGTGGACACAGATCACAGGAAGGTGGACTAAAGTGATTAAGAGGCAGCCAGTTTTGTTTTTAATATGATTCATTTAACTGGAAATCAGTAGAACGTAATTGTCAGAGGTGGCTGTGTTTGACAACGAATCTACTAAAATTCCTGAAATTTTAACAACCTGTTCTCATAAGCTGGCTCCAACCTGCCTGGGACAGGTTGGGAGTTTGGCTCAGTGGCTTAAGCGCCTGTCTGGCGGGCGTGAGGTTCTGAGCTTGATCTCTGGTGCCGCAAGAAAGAAAGAAAGAAAGAAAGAAAGAAAGAAAGAAAGAAAGAAAGAAATTGGTGTGGTGCCAGAAAGCCTGTGACCAAGGCAGGAGTGGTGGTGCACACCTGTAATCTGAGCACGTGGGAGGCTGAGGCAGGAAGATCATTGTGAGGTCAAGGCCACATAGTGAGCTCAAGGTCAGCCAGAATACATCGTGAGACCTTGGAGAGGGGAG
>RJWM01042073.1:0-14566 GCA_004363535.1 Dasyprocta punctata | reverse complement strand
CAAGCACAAGGCCAACCTGAGCTACATAGTGCGACCCTGCCTCAAAAAACTAGGGCCGGGAGTTTGGCTCAGCGGCTTAAGCGCCTGTCTGGCAGGCGTGAAGCTCTGAGTTCAATCCCCGGTGCTGCAAAAATAAAAAATAAAAATAAAAGAACAAAGTAACAAAGTGGATGAGTAGGACAAAGTCTTTGCAATCGAAGTCTCAAGCCCTAGGCAAGGAGCTGCGGGAACACCTGCGATTCACCACTCCATGGAGTGCACACTATGTCCAAGGGAAGGAAACCCCACATACTCGCACGCCCTTATTTTTCTCTCATCCTCCACTTGCTCAGGGCTCAGAGTACATCCTGAAGATCTGGCCTCCCCGATGGCTTCCAGACCCCAGCACGCAGAAGTCATGGGACCCCATCCTGTGGCCAGCTTTGACCCTTGCCATCCCCCCACACTGAACCCACTGTGCTCCTAGCACAGCTCCAGGGCCCTGCTGAACCGGCTGCTCTCCCCACATCTGGAGGTCACCATTGTCCTCTGAGAGCACACCTATGTGTTCCTCTTGTTAAATCTGCCCTTGCCCTGTACCTCTGCCCAAAGCATCTCTGCCATACACTGGGTACTCTGTTGTGAAAGTTTGTTTGTTCGCCACATCCTGCAGTTGGTGTTAGATGTTTCTTCCCAGCTGGCCTAGCTCCTTGTAGGCAGGAACTATGTCTGGGTCATGTTTTGAGTTCTCTGGAGACTGATGCAGTTATCCCAACTCAGTGTTTCACTAATCAGTATTTGTTTACAGTATCATCCATGAAGTCCTCTGGTCCCAGATGAAAGTCCCAGCCAGGGGGAGCTTGCAGAAAAGAAGTCAGAGGGAAATCTCTGCTCTGCCTGCATCCACCACAACCTTCCTGCCTTCCCCACCATCTACACCAAAGCTACCATCCAAGAGCTGACCGGGCACTCCTCTGACTGACTCTGCCTCCTCTGGGTCCCAGCGTGCTGCCTCCCTTGCCCCTGCCTGTGCCCTGACGAGCAGAACCGCCTCCTCTCTCCTGCGCCCTATGTGTGGCGGGCAAAGGGTGCAAGCCAAGTGCTCTCATCAGCAGGCCGGGCACTGCTCCAGGCAGCAGCTAGCGTCTCCGCTGATGCCCAGTGCATACGGCACTAAAAGGTTCATCCTTCAGTTTGCTCGAGAGCCGCCAGACCTCAGGCTCAGCCCGCACCTGGCAAGCATTCTCTCCTCACCCAAACTCTGGTCAGCTCCACTGAGCCTTTCCCTGGAAAGGCCTTTACCTCAACCTCATCTTTGACCTCAATTTTAGCCAGAAGTTGCCCCACCCTGATATCCAATCAAGCTCTTCTCCATCTCCTGTGGTAGTTAATTTAGGGGTCAACTTGGCTGAACCCCAAGATGCTCAGATTGGTTGAGTATTAATGCTAGGTGTATCCAAAAAAGATTGGCATTAGATTTGGTCTGCCTCATAGCAAAGACGAGCCGGTGGGCCCATCCTTCTCTCTGAGGATCCAAATAGAAAATGGGCAGGGAAGGATTCACACTCGCATGCCTGGCTGTGGGGCTGGGACATCCATCTTCTCCCAACTCAGGCGTCCTTGGCTTTCAAGTTCCCATCAGCTGGAATCTGGACTGTCAGCCCCAGCACTCCGGCCCGCGATCTGCGTGACCAGCTTCCCCAGCATCTAGCACGGGAGGGTGAGTACAGACTTCTCGGCCTCCATAATCACGTGAACTGGCACCTTATTTATAGAGCGCTGTATTTTTTCTTGTTAACCTGTCCTGTTAGTCTGGTGTACAGGGCCCCAGATGGAGAATATGGGCAGGGGGAGGGGGTCTTTTCCTCCCCTACCTGTTTCCTTTAGGATCTCTGTGAGCCTAGGGTTCAGCTTGGGGTATGATGGAAATAAAGAGAAAGGGGGAGGAGCAGGGAGGGAGAGAGGGCAGTAGAGAGACAGAGGGAAGGAATAAAGGAGGAAAGGGGGGGAGGAGGGAAGGAAGGAGGAGGGTAGGCAACACCAATTAACCTGTGTGTCAAGGTTTGCTGGCCTCTATTTATTTGCCAAGTGGTCTGGGAGCCTCTGACAGGCCTCCCCCACGACAAGCACAGACAATAATCCAGGAACAAAGTATTTCAGGTGCTGCAATTACAGGTCTCTAAAATAAACCTGGTAATTACTGAGCTGGCACAGCCTGTTGGCAGGAGAGGCAGGAGCTCACAGGGGAAGGTGGCATTGTCATCGCCCCACTGAAGGATAGGGGTGCTTTCTCCAAAAGCCCGTCCAGCCCCAGCAGACACCATGCCCCGCAGAGGGCAGCCAGAGACCAGGGAAGTGCTCTCCTTGGATGGCAACCACAAAGACTCTACTCACAGCTTCTCGAAATCAGCCCTGACTCACTGCTCTGGACCGGGACCAAATGCCACTTCTCGGAGGGTGGCCCCCAGGGCCTCCACCCCTCTCCATGCCTCGGTAGGGTGCTCTGGGGCATCTGGGCTCCCACTGCAGTGCCCGTGACCATCCAGCCCCACCTCCTTCTAGGCATTTTCCGGGGAGCCCTGGGAACTCGCCTCAGCCCCAGAGGTGACGTTCCACAGCGCTGAGGGCCCCTCGCACCCCCGCCTCCTGCCTGGCTCCCTTCATCTCAACACGCGGGCCACTGGGGAAGAGTTCCCACATCGCCTGCGGCCAGGAAAGTTGGGCCTGCAATCGATCCTCTCGGGCCCAAAGAACTTTGCAGAAGTACTTCAGAATAAAAATGGCACCCTGCGGCCCGGCAGGAGGAGAGAGGGCTTCAATTTGTCATGACCAATCTTCTCCTCACCGGCTGTGTTTCCCTGGGCGGCCAGGCCGGTCCGCAGGCTGGTACTGGCAGAGCACTGAAAGCCTCCCAGTGCCCCCTCCTGCCGGAATCCCCTGCAGACAGGGTCTGGGCAGAGGACCCCTGCCTTCGGGCTGTCAGCAGGCTCCGGCCACCCACAGGGAAGTCACTGGGGAACCAGCGCCCGTACCTATCCTGCGGCCACCATGACACCAGTGTTCTAGGAGAGCCAGGGCCCGGTTCCTTCAACCCCTGGAGCTGACACTGAGGAAAAGGCACAGAAGAAACAGCAGAGTTTATCAAAATCACAGAGCTCTTCAAATGTCTCACAAGGAGATCCTTTTTAGACTAAAACTCAGACGCAATTTTACAGTAGTGAAAAATGCAAAGACAAGAGCACGAATATCAGCTGGACATCAGAGCTATGCTGCCCTGGGGGTGGAAAGGGGCCTCTGCTCACGGAGGCAGAGGGACGCACAGGACCACGGCCCTGGCATCGGGGGCTCATCTGAAGGCCCCGAGAGCACAGCGTCAGAGGTGGCTTGGCAGAGGGAGAAGGCGTCCTGAGGAGGAGGTGGCAGTCCCTGGAATGACTCAGAAACAAGTCTGTCCACTAGAACATAGGTAACTGGAAGGAAAACAGCCCACCCAGCGTTCAAAAATTCCAGTTCCTCAAGATGATGAACCAAAGATACTAAAGGGAAAAAACCTTGTCGCTCAGCTCTCTAAATGAGTTCTTTCCTTTTTAAAAGCTAGTACAGTGCCTCTCCTTGTCTGTGGGTCGTACAGTCCGGGCCTTCAAGTGCTGCTGATCCCTCTACATTGGCACATCAGGAGCTTTCACCCTTTCACATAAAGGAAGCCCTTTGTGGCTTCTCTTTGGCATATCTGAATTGCCAGCTTCACTACTCTTGCGTTTTGGGGCCACCATTAAGTAAAATAAAAGTGATTTGAATTCCAAGTGTCTGATGCACCAAGCTATCACAGCAATCACAAGCTTCAACCCCGCTGATGTCTGGCTGAGTTTGCATAAACCCTCAAACCAGTGCCTACAGAAGGCTGAGGCAAAGCCCACTGCCAAGCTTAGACACTACAGACCTCAGTATCCACTATGCTATGCAGTGTGTCTGGCTTGCAAAAGAACGATCCCAGGGTACACAAAAAAGCGAGAGCAAATGCACTGTGAAGAGGTAAGGCAGTCATCAGGACCAGGGGATGGAGCCAAGGGAGATCGGTCAGTAGAAACGACCCTTGTTGAAATGCAGGAGGAAGTGGCAGGGAGGGGACACAGGAGGAGCCACGGGAAAGCCAGCGTGCCACTGCCCTGTCATCTCCCCTCCATGGGGACCTTCACCACCATCCACAGCTATCCTGATGAAAACAACACTGGTGGCAGAAACGGCCACAGCCCATGCTTCGGTCTCAGTGAAGGCAAACGGAACTCCTGAGCACCTCCTGGCTTTGTGGGTTGGCCAGCCCTGGTGCATACTGCGGATACAGTAGCTTTCTAGCTGCGACACAGCCAGCAGCTGCCAGAACTTCCCTTGATCCGGATACAGGCTGAATAAAATCTGTAACAATGAGAAACATTTAATGGCAGATATGGGATGGGAGAGCAACAGGACTTAAATAATTTTGATTAGTGTTAAAAATAGAGAGATGAGCCGGGCGTGGTGGCACACGCCTTTAATCCCAGCACTCGGGAGGCTGAGGTAGGTGGAGCGTTGTGAGTTCGAGGCCCGCTTGGGCTACAACGCGAGCGCAAGGCTGGCCTGAGCTACATAGTGTGACCCTGCCTTAAAAAACCAGGGCTGGGAGTTTGGCTCAGTGGTTTAAGCGCCTGCCCTGGCAGGCGTGAGGCTATGAGTTCGATCCCCGGTGCCGCAAAAAAAAAAAAAAAAAAATAGATGATGATAGTGATGACTTAGGCATCCGAGCTCCACCAGCTTAGTCTGGAAATTAAAATATTCTGATTCAGGCTACTATGTTTAACTACAATTGCCCTTGATTATTGATATTTGTCAGTTTTAAAGGTTAAATACCCAGCCACAAAATTAAATCACCCAAGATGGGTAAGGTGGTTTTCTCGTATAGGAGAGCAGAGGAATACGGCCTCTCCGGAGGCTGTAACACGTGACTGTGACATTTGCAAACAGCCTGACTTCCATTAGAAAGCAAAGTGGTAATAAGATGACACCACGCAAGTCCAGAGCAAACCCACCTAACTACTGTGGCTGTGTCCACATGTCATCTTCCAAAGAAGGCCAGAGACCGGGCGCTGAGCTTCGGTCTGCCCTCAGGACAAGGGGAGCCCAGCCTGCCCTGACCTCTACCCTCGAAATCCCAGCTCCCCCTCCATGCCCCCTTTAGAAAGGGCTTCAGAAGCACACGACCGTGCGGGCAGGGATGACAGGGGCACATTGATAACCAAAGTAAAACTGCGATTTTCATATTCCAGAGTCATCTCTCCCGTGTTACACATGGCTTTTGTGTCTCTGCTCCCCGCCCCGCGGGTGTGAGGTGTCGGCCGTATCCTGCTCGGCTCCATGAGCACGGGCGTCAGGCACCACCCGTGCGGTGCTCGACCTCACACTCGTCCTGCCAACATGCGGAACCCCCATCGGGGCTGCTCAGCGCGGGGATCCCCTCACCGCCACCCCAACCCCATCACCACTACCCACCCTCATCATCTCCTTCAAAACAAGGTCAGAGAATCGGGCAAAGAGGGCCGAACGAACGGGGGGCCTACACCTAAGATGCCCCTGCCGTCCAATCCCGGGCACCCGAGGAGCTGGGCAGAGCCCGTGCCTTCCCCGGCCAGGAGGGCAGCGCGGTACTCACGGAGCACAGCACCACGAAGACAAACAGGCCCGCGACTTTCAGCCACCTGGCACAGCACCTGCAAGAGAGGAGTCGCTGTGAGTCCCGGAGGCAACGGTCCCCCTGCGTGTGTCCAGGGTGCCAAACCGCAGACGCCCTTTGGGAGCCTCCAGTAGCCTCCGTCAAAACACACGCAGTCCTAATGCTTTCCTTCGCGTGACGTGAAGCAGAGCTCTGGCCAGCAAACCTGCTGCAGTCAGGAGGCACCGGGGAGGAGCAGAGGGAAAGGCCCCTGAACCTGGGCATCGGCCTCACCTTCTCCAGGCTCCGGGCGGGGGGCTGGGGGAGACAAGGGAATTAAACCTCTTATCTTGGCTCTGCAACTCATATTTATCAATTATTTTCCCTGAGCGTTCTGAAGGTGGAAATATAAATTTATCATCAAATATAAACACAAATAGTTCAAGAAGGAACCCTCACTATTGTCATGGTTTTGCTATCAGGGTCTTTTAAGAATTCTGTAGGAGAAAACTTAGTCAGCAGACCACATACTCGCCCCCTATGAAGAACTTCAAAGCTATTCCAACCCACTCCCCACGACCCCCCACCCACACCCCGCATCCCGCGTGAGCCCGGACTCAGCCGCCCCTGCAGCACGTCCAGTCACTTGTTTCTTGCTGCCCCCAGACTGGCCGTGGGGCTCTGGCGCCACCAGGATGCCACGTGGTTGGCACCCTCCCCTGCTCTGCTCCTTCAGCAGCCAAAGCCCATCCCTAGTGACACAGTCACCGCCTAGACCCCAGGCTCACAGCCTTGCGACGACCACCTGGGTAACAGGCTTGCTTCAGCGCTGCCCGGCACGGGAAAGCGGGCTAGGACACAAGCCCGGCTCCACGCGTGTTTGCAGACTGAAGTAGGAAAGCCTGGGCGGGGGCATCTTTTGATTATTCTACTCGCTTCGTTCAATTCTACATCTTTGAAAACCTTTCTGGTCCTTTGAAAATGTTAAAACTGCATTTAGCATTCTGGTAGACCTAATTTGACAATCATTTCATGCTGCCAAATTATGATTCAACAGCTCCTACTTAAATGGGAATCAAAATAACATTTCCTTTTAAAGCACAAAGCATTAATTGAGCTATTCTAGATACAGATTTTTTACAAACCTCCTTTTCTGTCATTCCTGGTACTTCCTAGGTATGTCGTTAGCCACTAGGAAGTCCTTTCACAGGTGATAACCTGCCGTTGCAAGAAGAGGCTGCTGACCCTGAGTGACCGCCGGTCATCTCTCGGTGGCTGTGTTTCAGGTAGGGTCCCCCAGAGAGACTCAGAGGAGCCAGCCAAAACGCCCCATCCATTAAGCCACTCCGTTAGGTGACCTTCAGGAAGCTTTGCTCATTGCAATACTAAATTATGCATTTGGACGCGTTCTTCTCAGCCATTTGTGAGCGGGGTGGGTGGAGAAGTGTGACACCAAACTGTGGGTGCCCAGGCGTGTGCCACCCCTACCTGCGCTGACAGGTCCTGCCTACATGAATATCCGCGGTTTTCCCCCAGGAAAAGCTCTGTGCTAAAAATCATCGCCAGTGTGCTCCTTGCTCTCTGCAAGAGATAAACCTCTCCGAGTCTCCCGTCTCCTGGTTGTGCCTAACGGCTTTGCACTCACCAAGAGGGGAACCCTGCACTAGTTACAGTGCTCTAAGAAATGGCATCCACTTCCTTCAGTTTAGGGCCCAGCTCAAGGCAACTATTCCATGGATCACAGAACATAAAACAGCCAGTGAATGTGAAGTCTCAGGTGTACTGGACCCTAGATGTCCATGCTGTGGAGAAGGTGAGGACAGGGCATCAAGTGGGGCTGTTTCCAGCCAGCCGGCAAAAGCACGCTCAGCCCTCCCAGGCCTGCGCACCCTCCCCTCAGGCCCAGCGCACGCCTGGCTCGCCAACACGTGTGCCCTTGGCTCCCCAGACATGCTCAGCCTGGGCTTCCAGCTCCCACAGAACAGGAGACCCTGCCTTCCTCAGGCTGCAGCGTGTGCTGCACCCACCTTTCATCAGCAGCTACAAAGACATCACCGACAATCGCAAGACGCCACGGTGAACCAGTTCTACTTGCAAACCTAACGATCATGAAGACTGCAACCTCCCAAGCAAGAGGAGTGTGGAGGAGGGCGTCGTTTGGGTTTGTCACTGGCTTCCCTGCAGCTTCTCTGGGGGCCACTTTCTCAAGGCCTAGGAAAACAGCGTCCTGGCCTGAAAACCGTCATGCTCCCCTCCACCCTGTGGGTCAGGAGGGCTGAGGTGTGGCCCCCCAGGCCTCCCCACGGCAAACAGGCAGTGATGTGTGGCCACCGCTCACCGCCCGAGCCGGCACTCGGATCCACCTACTTCAGCTTCAGCAGAGGGACTCTGAGGCGGGCGCTCTCCGTCAGCTCGGCCTTCTCCGAAGAGGCCGATGTCGACCAGCCAGCCACCTCTCTGGTCAGCCTGTATCTCCGCTCCCATTCAGCCGAGCTGTTTTCCCACGATTCCTCATCAGGAAGGAACTCAGGATGGTAAGCGGGCATGCGCCGTGACCTGAAAAATAAGAGCTTTGTGGTTATTTTTTCTAAAATAGCTTCAACAAAGCAAGATTCCTCTCGGTTATGAGAGTGAGCCATTACCGACTCGGTGCTGTTCTTTGAAAGGACCACAGAGGCGTGGCACTGCTCTCTCGCAGATGGGAATGGATTTTTCTTGATATCACAAGACACCTGACTTAAAGAAAGTCTCCAAGGGTCACTCGAGCCTTCAAAATGAACAGTGGGCCTTCAAGAAACATCGGTCTTTTCTAATTTCTGAAATTTTCCAATGCTACTGTTTCTGGCTCGGATTAATTAGTTCCCACCCGTTTTAGTGTTTGCTTTCTCCTTGAATGTGCTCAGCGGTCAGTGCCTGGACCCGATGTGCCTGTCCTGGGGCAGAGCGAATGTGGTGTGACCTCTTCCTTCCCTGTGCAGATCTTTCTGTCATGGAGCTGGGGGAAGGCGGTCTACTCGGTTTCCCTACTCGGCATCCAGGACCACAAGAAAGAAGGAGGAAAACAAGTACAGGGCTAGTTGGGCCCAAGGGCAGGGCCTGTGTTTAGAAAGCTAAATCAAGGGGCAAACTTTCATCAGAATACACTGGACGTTTTAACTTACATCCAACCCAGACTGAATTCCTGGGCTTCTGAGCAAGCCCTAAGTACAGGCACAGGCTGTGCCAACGCCAGGGTTTTCACGTATTTCATAGAACACTAGTGTGGTCACCAGACTCGCATTAACAGTGGCTACACCCTGCTGCTACACGTTAGAAAGAGAGGTGACTCTTGAACCCAGCTAGCACAACGTGGCGTTGTGATACTCCTGGATACTTACCACAAGAAAAAAATCTTATTCATGAGGAGCAACAGAGACAGAAGGTAGGTTGTGTAAAACCAGTATGAAGCTACATAACAAATGACAAATAGTCAATACTCTTCTCCATCAATTTTGTGACAGGAAAATGGTTAGGTCTCTGGAAAATGGCATCACCTTTCTCATAACTGCTAGAAAAACACCACAGTGGTGAAAACAGGAGCTAAGAAACGGCTTTTTGTAGATCGAGAAAAGAAAACCAGTTAGTTCCAGTGCTTTCTAAGGCAGTGCTGTGTGCTAAAACTTTCCATTGGAATCAAAATGTTCTTCACCCCATCCATCCTTAGCCACATCAACCATGAAATATGCTATGGCGACTGAAAAACTAAATGTTTAGTTTTATTTCATTTAAAATGATTGAAATTTGAACCACTACATTTGGTCACGATGTTGGTTGGCACAGATGCATATTCCTGCCCTCAATACCCTGAAAAGAATATATTCTCTTCTGAAAATATACAAATCAATAAATGTTGTCCTACAAATCATTTGATCAAATCAAAACTGCAACAAAATTAAGTTACAAAAAGTAAAGCATCAAAAAGGCTTTGCCTTATACAACCTGATCAAAATTTTATGCAACCCTGATCAAAATTCCAACTGCATAGCTCACAGAATAAGAGAAAGCAATCCTAAAATTCATTTGGAACCAGAAGAGACCTAGACAGCAAAGGAAATTCTAGGTAACAAAGGCAAAGCAAGAGGCATCATAATTTCTGACTGGAAATTATATTACAAAGCTACTGTGGTTTAAAAAAAAAAAAAAAAAAAAAAAAGCATGGTACTGGAAAAAAAAAACAGACCCGAGAATCAATGAAACAGATTATAAGATGCAAAAATAACTCAAATCACAAGGGGTCACCTTATCTTTGAAAAAGGGTCAAACACCTTCAATGGAAGAATGATAGTCCCTCTGATAAATGCTTCTTGAAAAACTGGCTTTCTGTATGCTGAAGACCACACACCCACTTCTCTTATCATTCACCAAACTAAAATTGAAATGAACCAAAGAGCTAAATACTAAAACAGAAAAACTAAATCTGTTTGATGATGGAATAGGTAGAACTCTTGAAGACAATGCTGAAGGCAAAGACTTTATGGACAAATCTCCAGTCACACAGGAACTTTCACAAAGAATCAACAACTGAGATGTCATTGAAAAGCTTTTGCACACCAAGAGAAACCACTAACAGAGGAAAGAGACAATCCACAGTGTGGGAAAAAATTTTTGCCAGCTGTTTCTTCGACAAAGGATTAATATCTGGAACATATAAAGAACTCAAAAAAGTCAAACTCTCCAAATTTAAAGACCCAATCCAAAAATGGGCATCTAAAATGAATAGATACTTCTCAGATGAAGAAGTAGAAACAGCAAATAAGTATATGAAAAACGTTCAACAACACTGGTTATTCCAGTGATGGAAATTAAAACAATACTGAGATTACATTTCACTCCAGAAAGAATGGCTATCATCAAGAAATCAACAAATAACAAATGCTGGAGGGGCTGTGGGGGAAAAGGAACTCTTCTCCACTGTTGGTGGTAGTGCAGACTGGTGCAACCACTGTGGAAATCAGTGTGAAGATTCCTCAGAAAACTAAAACTAGAGATTCCATTTGACCCAGCTATTCTTCTTCTTGGTATCTTCCCAAAAGAATTAAGGCATCATCCCACAGCAATATGTGCACACCTATGTTTATAGCAGCACAGTTTGTAGTAGCTAAATCTTGGAAACAACCCAAATACCCATCAACTGATGAATGATAAAGATGTCATTTTTCTATACAATGGAGTACTACTCTGCCATAAATAACAATAGGTTTGAGACATTTCTAGCTAAATGAATGAAACTTGAGGCCATACTCTTAAGTGAAATAAATCAGACACATACATAAATACCACAGTTTCTCTGCTGTGAAAAACTGAAAGTGTAAATAAGGACCAAAATGTATAATAGATATTGTGAAATAGGAAGAAAACATTCAAATGGGAAGGGGAACTCAGGAGGACGGACTGGGAAAAGAAGAAAGAGAAAAGAAAACAATGAGAAAAGAAGGAAAAAAGATAAACAAAGCTTTTGGAAATAAGGAGGGGTTGAAGGGAGGGTAGGGGAATGGGAAAAATAGAATCAAGACATATCCTGTACAGGAACAGATTCCCCATGATGAATGTGATCATTATGTATACCTAAAATGTACCAATAAGTTTAATCAATTTAAAAAAGATATTGTGAAATAGGAAGAAAGTGTTCAAATAGGAAGGAGAACTAGGGAAGGGGAGGGGGAGAGAGGAAGGAAAAATGGAAACTAACCTTTTGTAAATAGGGAGGGGAAGAGGGTTCAAAGGGAGGGGAGGGCAATGGGGGAAAAAAGAATCAAGGTGTAACATGTACAGGTACAAACTGATGAATGTGACCATTGTGTATACCTAAAATGTACCAGTAAACTTAATTAAGTTTTAAAAATGCCTTCCTGTAGTCACCACTTAGGTAAAAGAGAAAAGGAAAGCGTGTTGTCTGCAAGGTGACCACTGTCCGGGCCGCTGACATGAGGCCACTGATGCCCTGGGGGTGTCTCTGCACTCCCACGCTGGGGACAAGCACAGATGTGCTACTGGTTTTCCAATGAACTGCAAGTTTTGTAATGCCTCAGGTCTTGGCAGCTTGAAAAGAACCTGAGAGAAAGCATTAAAGGACCCGATGCCCACGGTGTGTGTTTTCAAAGTTACTCATCAGATGGCGGGGCGTTAAGTTCCGCTCACAGACAAGCTTTAGGAGGCGGGGGCTCATAGTCTTCCTCCTCCAGGCCCTGAGGGAAGGCACAGGGGCCACGCCGGACTCTGAGAACTAGGGCAAAGGAGACAGAGTGACAGACACATCCACGGCCATCATGTGAGCAAGCTGAGAAGAGAGGGCGTGAACGTGGTGTCCGGGCGTTGAGTGCACAGGAGAAGCAGCGCTGCCTCCTGGGAAGGAGGGACTGCCCTGGAGCGCCAGCGAGGGAGGGAGGGTCCTCTGGTCACAGGGTGTGGCGGGATCTTTGACAGACACAGCTGGTCACCAGGTACCACCTGGAGGGGTCAGAGAGACCATCCCTGTGTGGGAGGTGCAAATCCAGATCCCCACAGCCACCCAAATCCGGTGAGCCTGAGTCTGTGGAGGTCAGAGCCCGCAGTCTCCAGTACCTGACTGCAGGCAGAGTGAAGGAGATGGTGGGATGCGCCAGAGGCTGCGGCAGGCGAGGTAACACAGCAGCCCACCTGTGCACAGGTGCTCGAGCTCCCTGAGCAGGAAGGGCGTCTCCATGTTGTCACCAAGTCCACAGCACACAGGGGGAGCAGGCTTGCTGGAGTTTATTTGCAGAAAGAGGAGGAGATGGAGCTAAAGACCTGGTCAAGCTCTTCACCCCAGAAGGAGAGGGTGCAAATTATCCTCCATCAGCTCTGCTCAAGCAAGGCCAGAGCCATGCAGATTTGTCCCAGGAAGGACCTTCAACCTTTTTTTCAGTAGAGTTTTCCTGTGAATCATACACACAGGGGTTTTTACCTTCATCACAATTAACTCGGGAGCTGGGTGATTCTTTGTGGCAGGGTTTGTCCTGAATGTAGCAGAACGTTGAGCAACATCCCTGGCCTCTGCCCTGAGATGCTAATATCACCTGTGTCCCCAGTGTGACAACCAGAAATATCTCCACACACTGACACCCTGCCCCTGGCTGGGAACCCCAGCCTGGTGAGACACTGTCAGAGCCGTGTGCATTCCTGGGTGTGCACGTGTGCTAGTGCCCACTGCAAGGTTATACCTAAGGTCATTCTGAAATTCATGAGTCACAGAAACTAGAATCATGAACAATTACTACATGGAATTGTCAAGGATCCAGCAGAAACCAAAGAGGTCAGGTAAAAATACTTATCTCAGGAAGAAATTCTCCAACATAAATACCAAGGATAACACCAAGAAATTTCATCGCAAGGAAAAATAATCTCACCCTTTCTCATGTGAGGAATTCTGGAGCAAAGGAGTGTTTTCCGTGAAGCAGAGGTCTTTAGACTTGGAGCTGAAGAACTGAGGCAGAAGAGAGTGAGACCTGAAAAACACAGGGAATAACCAGAATCACCAACACAAATATAATGACGGTGTTCCCAGTAACTGGGCCCTCAATCCAGCCAAGAACATGTCTGAGATTCAGGGATAAATTGTACATGACAATTTGACCAAGGTTCTGTATAGTAAAAAAGCTGGAGCTTAAGAGAGACGACTGAAAATAACTCTCCTCTCCAGCTTCAACCAGATTGAAAATGCAAAGCAGAAACCCACATGGGAGCCCAGATGCTGCAGGGTCTGTGCTTTTGGCCTCATGTTAGCAGTAACAGGAGATTCTGACCACATCGGCCTTTCCATGCAGAGCTCCACATCGAGAAATACATCCGGCTAAATGGGCCTTTCACACACAGAGAATGCTATCTCCTGGAACCATAACGCATCCACATTTAAAATGTCCTCATGGCTTCTACTGGAAGACCAAGCCCCAGGAATCAGGTCAAAGGGGTTAGAATGAAATGGGAAACAAAATGGCAGGAAGGGGCTCTCGGGGGACAACAGGCAAAACTGAAGCAAAACACAGGCCCGCCCTGGGAGAGAGGACCTGCTAGAGGCCTCCTCGGGCCGCCCACTGCTGGAAAGGCTGCCATGAAGGTATCGTCCAGACCACGAGCTTTCTGAAAAGAAAATAACTACATAGACACAGTAAAGTCCACCAACATACACAGCCACTCTCCTTGAAGGACACAGGCTTCAAAGCAACAAGTTTTTTTGTGAGAAGTTGTAAATACCATTTTCATCCCTGATAGTTGGAAATGTGTCATTTTTTATGCTGGTAAGGGGCTTTTTTTAAAGACCCCAGACTATAGAGACATGCTGTAGGCACCATGAACATTCATCTGGGAGAAATATCACAGAAATGTCTGTGAAATAGCTAGGAAATATCTCGGGTCATGAATGCACAGGAGAGGAATTTAAGGAAATTAAGGAATTTTAAGGAAAATATTTCCACTTGCTTTTTCCTTCTCATACAAGCATTCACATGTGACATAGACAAAAAGACTCTGGTCTTGTGGGTGAATGGAAACCAGATGAAGAAGATGTGGAAGATGAATCTGGTCCAAAGGATTTAAGAATTACTGTGCTTTTAGCAACTCACCCTGCCTTAAACCCTTAGTCGAGTCCTCCATCGGGCACACACAAATGTCTCTGTGGGCCGAAGGACATCCAGGTGCTTTCTGTTCCCCTGTGGGACAGCTTGGTGCACAGCACTTCATGGAGAACTCACTGTTACAATGTCCTCCCTCACACCCTGCAACCCCTGCTGCCATTATCTCAGCCATGTTACACAGAGGAAAAGAAAACTACAGAAAAAAAACCCTCATTGTTGTTGCATTAAATAAGGAGATGTGGAAAGCATAAAGATAGCGTATGGTTATGGTGCAATT
>RJWM01042072.1:0-14558 GCA_004363535.1 Dasyprocta punctata | reverse complement strand
TTTTTTCCGGCACCAGGGATTGAACTCACAACCTCGCGCCTGCCAGGGCAGGCGCTTAAGGCACTGAGCCAAACTCCCAGCCCTGATTTTTTTGAGGCAGGGTCGCACTATGTAGCACAGACCGGCCTTGCGCTTGCGTTGTAGCCCAAGCCGGCCTCGAACTCACAACGCTCCGCCTACCTCAGCCTCCCGAGTGCTGGGATTAAAGGCATGCGCCACCACGCCCGGCTAAGACCAGCTCTTCTTAATAGTTTAGTTTACTGAGCCGGGCGTGGTGGCTCACGCCTTTAATCCCAGCACTCGGAAGGCTGAGGTAGGAGGAGCGTTGTGAGTTCGAGGCCGGCTTGGGCTACAACGCAAGCATAAGGCCGGCCTGAGCTACATAGTGCGACCCTGCCTCAAAAAATCAGGGCCAGGAGTTTGGCTCAGTGGCTTAAGCGCCTGCCCTGGCAGGCGTGAGGTTGTGAATCAATCCCTGGTGCCAGAAAAAAAAAAAAAAATAGTTTAGTTTACTGCCTTTCGTCAATGCTAGGCTTCTACAAGAGACTGCAAGGAGATTTGTTTAACAGAAAACCCTTAGCACATTTTTGGTTATTGTTGGATTCTTTGTAATTGCGAGGATTTGGGTGTGGGATCATTTTCCAGGTCAGAAATGGGGCGCTCTCACATCATGTAGCTCCTCATCTTCATCTCTTTCATAGGTTCCTGCTACGAGTGACATCCGAGCGGCCGGACCTGCAGGAAGACAGGCCACTCACAGGAGGGCGCCGGACAAAGAAAATAAAGGTGGGATTGCTTCTTTATTGCTGTGAGGGTCCCCAACGCTGCCCCAGTGGTGCACACTTGTGACACAGGACATCTGATGCTTCTTCCCGCAGCTGTGACCCCCGCGGTGCCCGTGCCCATCAGGATGACGCGATCGGCTACTCAGGCCACCAGGCAGGTCCCCAGGCCCGTCCCCGCTGCCACAGTGAGAAAGCCAGTCACAAGGGCTACCCAGGGTGAGCGCTGTTTTTCTCTGGTACTGGGGATTGAACTTGGGGCCTTTGCATCAAGTTACATCCTGGCCCTTTTTATAGTTTTTTTATTTGGAAACAGGGTCTCCATGAGTCTCTAAATTGCCCAGGCTGGGCTTGACTTTATCATCCTCCTGCCTCAGCCTCCCAGAGTGCTGGGATCCCGAGCATGCCCCACCATGCCAGGCTAAGAACTATTTATTGAACAGTGACTAAACTAAAATGCTTTGGTCCTTCGGGGTTTTGTGTTTAATTTTTAAGATCAGCTTGTGCTTCTCTGAGAAAGGAAATGGGAGGGTCTAACCCTGAACTCTGTTCTGTGCCGTGAGACTCTGCACACGGTAGGTGCCCTAAATCAGCATAAGCTGTGCTTCAAATTAAAAATTAACAGGCCCCCAAATCTTAGTTCATCTGTCGAGAAATTCTACCTGGGCGGGGTATGGTGGTGCATCCCTGTAATCCTACAAGTCGGGAGGCTGAGGCGGGAGGATTGCTGCAAGTTTGGGGCCAGCCTGGACTACCTAGCAAGACCCTGCCTCAAAAACATAAAAAATAAAAAGAAATTCTAGTCCATCCACTTGGTGAAATATAATGTAGCCACTAAGAACTGTGTTCTCAAAAAACACTTAATGACATCGGTGGTGATAAGTAGGCAAAGAAAAACAGGTCGAACTGAGCAGTAAGATCACAGCTCTGCAAAACGGTACGTGACACCGTGGACATGGAAAAACGCTGAGAAAGCATAGGTGTCGTCTGAAATCGCGGTGGTGGAGCTGAGGATGCTTTAGGGGGTGGGCATGGGCGTGGTACTGGTCAAGTGCTCTGCACTAAGCCTCCTCCAACCCTTGTAGGTTTTTTAAATTTCTAGACGGAGAATCACTAAGTTGTCCAGGCTGGCCTTGAACTTGCAATCCTCCTGCCTCAGCCTTCTGAGTAGCTGGGATTATAGACTTTCTGTTTTCCTAACTGTCTAATAAATATATATTTGGTATTCAGAGGAAAAAGAAAAATGTAAGGCACTTTTGTTTTGAAAACAGCTGACTTATGCTTGACAGGAAATTTCAGTTTTTTTTTTTTTTTTTTTTTTTTTTGGTACCGGGGATTGAACTCACAACCTCACGCCTGCCAGGCAGGCCACTGAGCTAAATCCCCAGCCCGAAATTTCACTTTTATCATGAAACTTCCATTCATGAAAATCCTTCAAGTCCTACCTTCCTATTGTTGCTTGTTTTCCTTTTCCCAGATTACCTAGTACTTTTCATTTTGTATCTGGTCAAGATGGCTATCTTGTTTCATTTTTATTTTAGATAATGAGCCAGAAAAAAAGGCGCCAAATAAAGGAAGAGCAGCCACAAAGACAGAAATGAAGGCGGACAAGGTAGAGTACACACGCGTGCTCCCGTGTGGATGCTCTGGAAACCTCACTGCTGCTTTCCTAACGCTGAACTTGAGGGGAACCTGCCCGGGCCGCAGCCCCTCCAACCCGGAGGAAGCAGGGAGAGATTTCCCGCTGTGCTTTTTCCAGATTTCTTAGTCTCATAGGTAGAGGAAGCATAATGTGGTTAGCAAAAAGAAGATGGAGAAAAATAATAGAAACAACTGCGAGGAGCCACGATGTGAAAACGAGGCGCGAGGTGGGATAGGGCCGGGGAAGTGCAGACTGGGCTCCCCTTAGTCTCCCGTTCATCATCGTCTCTGCTGGGGCGCAGCTGCGCAACTGAGCAGGTCCCTCAGCGAACAGACGCTCCCCACGGAGAGTGGCCGTGAGAATTAGAAAGCCAGGGTCTCCGGGAGCACCCAGCGTGCGCCTAGCAAAGTCCCAACCCGAGGACCCGCTCTCTCAGTTTGTGATCCACGCTGATTCCTTAAACCCACAGAGGTGGTGCTGCAGGAGGCGCAGTCTGCCCAGCTTCTCACTAAGAGTCACGCCGCGCTCCTGCCCTGGGGGCCGTGCAGATCAGCCGGCCCGTGGCTCTTCCCTGAGAGTCACTTCCCCCTGAGGAGCACCACAGTTTTCCAGGCCTCCGGGGCCATGTTACCGCCTAACCTCTTGTCCACGTTGGAATACCTTAGTTTGAGTTCAGATCTTGTTAAAAGCCAGAGACCTGCTAAGTGTGGTGGCCCACACCTGTAATCCCAGTACTTGGGGAGGCTGAGGCCGGAGGATTGCTGAGTTTGAAGTCAGCCTGAACTACATAGTGAAACCCTATCTCAAAAAGACCAAAAAGTCAGAAACCTAAAAAAAAAAAAAAAAGTTTAAGAACCAGTAACTTAGATACCTCTGAAACTTATGCTTAAATACCTAGTATTGTGTTTGGTTTTGAGACAGGGTCTCGCTATCTAGTTTCAGACTGCTCTCAAACTCAGTAGTTCTCCTGCCTCAGCCTCCCGAGTACTCAGATTACAGGTTTGCGCCACCCCACCTGGCTCCTTCATTCAGTCTTCCTTTTTGCAGTGGTGAGGATGGAACCCAGGGCCTCCTGTGTGCCAGGCCAGCGCCCCGCCCCTGGGTGACATCCCCAGGCCCGCTGTCACATTTTCAGGCCTGTGAAGGTGGCCTGACCGCATCCTTAGAAGTTCTGACTCTGTTCTGTTTCCTGATATCCAGGCCGTTTCTTTTAAAGTCCATAGTGAAGAAAATTCTTCACAGACCAGCGCAGCAAACGGGCCGGAGCCAGATGGAGACTCAGCAAAACAGGGAGCCTTCCCCAAGACGCAGCCCACGCGAACCAGAGGCAAGAAGTCCTTCGCGCCTCAGGACTTCGTGTTCCAGCCGCTGGAGGGTGTGAGAACCTATCAGGTGGCGCCCATGACGCCCAGGAGCGCCGAGGCTTTCCTGACGCCCAGCCTCGCCTGGGACCTTGTCCAGCCCGAGGGGTGAGCGCCTGCCCTGCTGACACAGCGTGGCTCGGCCTGCACAACTGCGGTGCCCTGCGCGCCCCCTGCAGACCTCCACATGTCCCTGCGGAGAGTGGCAGATGCCCTTCTTACATTCGCTGAGCGCTTTTAGTTAGGGGACTGTTGAAAAAAGACGTTAAAATTTGTACTTCTAAAAAAAACTTTAAAATTTCTACTTCTCAGGAAACATTAAAATTTCTACTTCTAAAATTTCTACTAAGAGCCTTCAGAAGGCTCTAGTAACTTCTTTTGATGACTTTTTTGGGGGGGAGGTCTTTTTGAGACAGGGTCTCACTATGCGGTTCAGGCTGGACTTAAGCTCATTTTGTAACCTGGGCTAGTCTCGAACTCACAATGATCCTCCTGCCTCAGCCTCCCAAGTGCTGGGATTGACAGTTTTCATATTTCCTATCATTGCTATTATCCTCACCATTCAATATGGTTTTGTTTTTGTTTTGTTTTGTTTGCGGCACCAGGGATCGAACTCACAACCTCACGCCTGCCAAACAGGCACTTAAGCCACTGGGCCAAACTCCCAGCCCTTGTTTTTTGAGACAGGGTCGCACTATGTAGCTCAGACCAGCCTTGTGCTTGTGTTGTAGCCCAAGCCGGCATCGAACTCACAACGCTCTTCCTACCTCAGCCTCCTGAGTGCTGGGATTAAAGGTGTGCGCCACCATGTCCGGCTTTTGTTTGTTTTTTGTGTTTTGCTTTTTTGGGGGTTTTTGTGGGGGTTTTTTGTTTTGTTTTTGTTTTTGTTTTTGTGTTTTCCCATGACGAACAAGTCCTCCGCTTATAGCCTAGGAAACAGGCCTTCAGCGTGAACTCTTTTTTTTTTTCTTCTTTCTTTTGTGAGCTCTTTTTTTTTTTTTCTTTTGCAAACTCTTTTTTTGCTTTTAGTAGCACTTAGAAAAGAAAATTGTCTTAAGAGTGTAGGTCAGAGCCAGGCATGGTGGCACACGCCTTTAATTCCCACACTCGGGAGGCTGAGGTAGGAGGAGCGTTGTAAGTTCGAGGCCGGCTTGGGCTACAACATGAGTGCAAGGCCGACCTGAACTACATAGTGCAACCCTATCTGGAAAAACTAGGACTGGGAGTTTGGCTCAGCGGCTTAAACGCCTGTCTGACAGGTGTGAGGTTGTGAGTTTGATCCCTGGTGCCGCAAAGAAAAAAATAGAGTGTAGGTCAGATTGGGCTATTTTGGACTCAATGTTCCTTTAGAAAATCTACTTCTAGCAGAGAAAATGTAATTAAACTCACCACAGTGAACCCTCGACTCAGGAACTCAGTGCGCTCCCGGGGGCCGGCTGTGACTCCGGTTGTCAGCGGCACTCAGGCTCCTCCCCAGCCATCAAAGTCTCTCCCGTACACAGGCAGCGCTCAGGGTCCTCAGAGACCCCCTGACCCAGGGTTTCTCGATGAGCCCCAAGCAGGAAAGGAAGTGGTAATGTTCCTTCTGGAGCTCTTTAAGGGTTCAGTCTGTATCTGAGACCATCTGGAAGCACAAGTAGTCGGCATTCGGGTCACAACTCAAGACTTGGTCTCAAGTTAAAACTGAAGTTCTGGTCAGAACCCAAGTGGTTCCTATGTCAGGCCAGTCATAACTCAAGGGTGTACTGTACACTTGGGGTCTTCAAGACGCCCAAGCTATTACGTTCCATCAGGAGATCTTCAAAATCTTTGGCCCTCAGTACCATTTATTAATAAAAGTGGGCGTTCAGGTTATTTTCCCCTCCAGAAGGGACTTTTTTTTTTTTAATAGAAATATGTCTGTTATTTCAGACTTTTAAACAGCAACACAGTTTTGAAATCCTGCAATCAGATATATGGACTTCATGTTTCATGAAATACATTTGTGTCGTTGTTTTTAGTGAGAAGATGCAAGAAACAAAAGAAATCTTGGCACTAAAATGTAAAAGTTTTACCAAGACTCTGCACCAAGATTCATTCCTATGTTCCCAGAATTCTGTAACAGTTTTCAAAGAAGGTACAGTATTTTAGTTAGGATTTTTGCTGACATTGCTGGATCATAATTTATTGGTGATTTGTTCAGAGCTCATTTGCATTATACTGTTAGGAGGTGTGGCCTTGGACTCACACAGGCGGATTGAAAATTACAGACTGGATCAGGTGCCGTGGGGCACACCTGCTGTCCAGGCACTTGGGAGGCTGAGGCAGGAGGATTGCAAGTTCAGGGCCAGCCTTGGTTATTTACCAAGTTTGAAGCCAGCCTGAGCTACATAGTGAGACCCTGTCTCAAAAAGCCAAAATAAACAGACTACAAGCTGAGGCAACAGGGGAACTAAATGTAAATTTTAAAAGATGAAAGATACTGCCAACCACATTGGAGTAGATGTGAGTAAAATGGCTGAGGCCAAAATCAAAACTTAAAATTTAGACTGGTGGCCTTCCTCCTGATAGCCAGCCCCGTGTCCTCCAGTGTGGACTCTTTTTTGGCACTGGGAATTGAACTCAGCACCTTGCACTTGCCAGACAAGCACTGGTACTGCTGAGCTATATCCCTGGCCCTCCAGTGTGGACTTTTTAATCTTGCTTTTTCCTCTTTCACTCAGCCCACGCTCGATATGCAGAGTTACTTTCTCCCTGACTCTTCACTTTTTTTCAAATAAACTTTGTCACTGTAAAAAACAAAAAGAAAACAAACTTAAAACATAACATTGAGAATATTGAAAATTTTTTTTAAAAAGGTGTTTTGCGGCTGGGGATGTAACTCAGCAGCACAGTGCCTGCATGGCAAGAAGATCATGAGTTCAATTCCCCGCACCAAAAGAAGAATAAATAAAAAGGTGTTTGGTGAAGGATGTCATTCTAAGAACTGCTATTTTGAAATTTATATGTAATATTTTGTTTAATTCATAGAACATGGCTTAAATCAAAATGAAGTTGCTACTGAAGATGCCGGTGGCCTGTCTGTAAACGAAGCCCGGCCGCTGGAGACCTGCAAAGGTCAGGCTCCAGAGCCACAGCACGATGTCCTGTATTTCCGGTTCGTCTATTCCCATCCAAGGAGTCTATATTAATGTCTAGACATTTCAAGCCCGAGTTAAACTATGTAATTTCAGCTGGGCATGTTGGCACATACCTGTAAGCCCCGCTGCTGAGGAGGCTGAGGCAGGAGGATTGCAAGCTTGTGGCCAGCCTGGGAGGGTTCATGACATATCGCCCCCAGTTTCTGTCACTCGGTGGTAGAACTTTTGCCTAGCACGCCCGAGGCCTGGGTTCAATCCCTAGGACCACAAAACAATTTTAATAGTAATAATGTCTTATGTGTAAACATTTCACATAGTAAGTTAATGGAGGAAAACTGACTGGGTGAATTTCACTTTTAGATTTTAGTTATTTTTCCAATAGCTAATATGTTCCTGTGGCTCTTACTTTAGAAGGTAGGAAAATATATAGGTCAAAAATTGCCCAGTGCTGACCCCAACGCAGTCACTGGTGGAGGGCTTCACATACTCCCTGTGGCCACACCTGTTCTATTGTCCGTACTCCAGCGTGCTTTTGTAGAAACTGGTTAAACTTGCCTTAGGCCCAGGTTTCTCTAGTATTACTGACATTTTACGTTGTGTACTTTTTGTTCGGATTTTGTCCTGCATGTTACAGGACATCTGTTCATCTGGAGCCAATAGTGACAACCACCAAGTGTCCCTTGGGAGCAACATTGGCTTCGGTTGAGAACCATTGCCTTTAGTCAGAGGAAGAGTCCTGGCCACTTTAATCCCTGGCTCTCAGTGGCCAGGTTGACCATGGCTCCGTGGACACCATGGGAGGATCTAATGCACACGAGGAAAGAGGAACTCTGCTCAGCCTCTGGAGAGTGAGGCCAGATCAGGCTAGAAATGCTAGCTTAGAAGTGGACTCTCGGTGCCATTCGTTAAATAATGAAGCGCTGGGCTGGAGATGTAGCTCAGCGGCACAGCACCTGCCTGGCAAACGCGCGGTCCTGAGTTCAATTCCCAGTATTTAAAAAAAAAAGCAATTCTGGGAAACGAATATTGTGCACGCCTGTTAGACTTTCCTTGTATCCTTTGTCATTGTGCTGCCACTGGTTCTCATCAAACTGAAATGCGTGTCATAATTTTAGAAATACCCTCCAGTCAGAAACTGAGAAATTAACTTCGCGCTGCCTAGACTGGGACCAGAAGCTCGAGCTGGACATCCCCGATGACGGTGAGAGAACTTCATCTTGGCTTTGTTTCCTTTAATACAATCGCATGCATCTGAAACACGGAGATCTAGTGCTGTCCCGGCTTTGTGGTTTTGTTATTCCAAATAGCAAGAAGTTTCCATTTCTTATAGTTTTGTTCCCCACTATCGCTATGCTAAAGAGGGGCTGGACTTATTATTAGACGTTTTTATATGATTTTATGGGTGACAAATTTCTAGTATTACTTAATGACACAAAAATATATTTTGAATAAAGGAAAATTACTACCTAAATCAGTGTTATCTGAAACAGCCCTGCATTTGACTTGGCAGAGCTGCTTAGGAAAAAAACACGTGTGCTACATCAGTGTGGATTCCGCTTAGGTGCTGTGCGCAACGTGTTCTTTGAGGTTGAATTCTTATAAAATACACGACGTGAGCCAGGCACTTGGGAGGCTGAGGCAGGAGGATCGGTGTGAGTTCGAGACCAGCCTGGGCTACATAGTGAGCTCAAGGCCAGCCCGAACTGCATAGTGAGACCCTGTCTCATAAAGACAGAATATATATATATATATGATGTGGAGTGTGACTTACTACGTATGGGAGCGCACGTGCTAGGCATGGGTGGAGGCCAAGGTAATGGTATTTGTAGGACAGCTTTGTGGTAGTATTTTTGGTTCACTTTAACGCTTCAATGCCGTCAGCCTGCAGGTATTTAGGAAGAAGTCTCCTCAGCTAGCTGGCTCGCTGCAAAGGCCCTGCTTCCTCCTTTAATTGTGAAACCCCTCTTACCTCCTTCAGCCAAGGAACTCATCCGCACAGCAGTTGGCCAAACTCGGCTCCTTATGAAGGAAAGGTTCAGACAGTTCGAAGGACTGGTGGACGACTGTGAATATAAACGAGGCGAGAAGGAGACCACCTGCACTGACCTCGATGGGTTTTGGGATATGGTTAGTTTTCAGGTAGGTGGCCACGTATGTTGACGTCATTGAGTTTTTATTTTAAGGGAATCATAGTAGTTGCTTTGGTACCTGTGATGGTAAGTGAGCTATTAAAAAATTGTTACAAGCGGTACTATCAAAATGTATCACTGATTTCCTTCTCCCATGTTGTCGGGTTACTTTCTGCACGATGGTTAGAAATCGGGGTTGGATTCAACTCTCAAATAGTCTGTAGCAATTCCGCACATGAGGAAGGAGCCAATCTTCAGTTGAATCAGCAGTCGCTGAAGACCTGTTGTGGGCCCGGCGTCTCTGTCCCAGAGGGGCTGTGAAATGATGAGCAGCTTAGAGACAACATCTCAGTCTAGTCTAGAGCAGAAAGTTCTACCATAGAGGAAATTATCAGTTAGTAAAGGCGGGTGTGTGTGTGTGTGTGTGTGAGTGATAATGCTTTCTAGCTTGTCGAGCTTATTTTAAAAATGCACATGTAAAATACCATTTTAGGGACTAATAGCCAACAGCAGACATTGGAAGGAGAGTGTTTTATTTCTTCCTGGGCGATGCTGGGGATTGAACCCAGGGCCTTGTGTGTTTAAGCTTGGACTCCACCGCTGAGAGTCCTCCCAGTTCTCAAGGGGTGCATTGGATCTAGAAGGCAGAGCCCAGGCCAGCCCTCCGGGGTGAGGTTGATGGGGTTATGTAAGGAGAAGAGGACTTTTTTTTTTTTTTTTTGTACTGGGGATTGAACTAACAATTTCATGCCTGCCAGGCAGGCACTTATGCCACTGAGCTAAATCCCCAGCCGAGAAGAGGACTTTTAAATGCAAGTATTAAGATTCCCAAAGAGCCGGGCGTGGTAGCGCACGCCTTTAATCCCAGCACTTGGGAGGCTGAGGTAGGAGGAGCATTGTGAGTTCGAGGCTGTCTTGGGCTACAACGTGAGCACAAGGCCCGCCTGAGCTACATAGTGCGACCCTGCCTCAAAAAACCAAGGCCGGGAGTTTGGCTCAGTTGTGAGTTCAATCCCCGGTGCCGCAAAAAAAAAAAAAGAAAAAAAGATTCCCAAAGAAAGCCTGCATTTCCTGTATCAACCAAAAGTACTTAAAAATAACATCCACAGAACCATAGAAATAACTTGTGAGGTTAGAAAATAAGAGCAAAAATACAAGTTAGGAAGTTAGTGTCATTAAGGAAATCTCGTAGGAAGGAGAGCCAAGAGAGCTGTAAAATAGGACAGAATAGATCAGCGAGTTAAGGGGCCCAGTCCACATGACTGGGGTTCCGGAACCAAACAGTAAGGAGATACAGCGGGAACAAATGATCGATGGAATAGTTTCAGATTTTTCTTCCAGAACAGAAGGGCCTAGATTCTAGGTTGACAGGGCCCACTGAGGGCCTGGCACGGCAGGCCAGAGGGACCCGGGCCATCGCATATTGCAGCGCAGGGTCGAAGCACTCTGGAGAAGTGGAAGGAGACCTGGGAGCTTCTGGAGAGAAACTCAGCTTCACACAGAAGACCCAGAATCAGAGTAGCCTTAAAGTCTCTCTGGCAATCTGCTTTTTGATATAGGGTCTCACTATGTAGTTCAGGTTGGCTTCAGACTCGTTGTGATCCTCCTGCCTCAGCCTCCTGAGTGCTGGAATCACATGTCAATCTTAAAACCCAGAAAATCTGATCAAAGATCATTTCTAGCCTGGATTTCTATCCCTGGTTGAGTATAACACCGAGAAGGCATTTTTCAGACCACATCTTTCCTCCCCTCCCGCCTCCCTTCTCAGGAAGGTGAGAGTGTAGGCTAAGGAAGCAGAGGAGGATAAGATGCAGCCCCACAAAGGGACTGAGGGAGTGGCCAGCAGCAAGTGTAGGAGGAATTTAAGATGATCTACTGGTGTGGTGGTGCACACTGTATTCCCAGCACTCAGGAGGCTGAGGCAGGAGGATCGCCACAAGTTCGAGGCCAGCCTGGGCTACAGAGCAAGACCTAACCTACTACGTGGCAAGCTTGAGAAGCAGTAGCTCAGATTGGGGACTGGGAGGCTCAGAGCTCAGGGAAAATGAATGAATGAATGAAATCCCTGACTGGGTTATTTTTCATTATGCCAAGAGGAAATTCTGGGTTTGTAGCATGATTTTAATCATCTTATTAAAAGTGTAAATGTTTCACACTTTGGTGAAATTCGGTTTTTGAGATTTTTTTCTTTTATGTTGTGATTCGAACGTGCCTAAGCATTCTTGCTTAACTACAAGTTAGAAAGAGTTTCTTTTTTTTTTTTTTTTTTTCTTGTTTGGTTGTTTTTTGTTGTTTTTTTGAGATGGGGCCTCACTATGTGGCATTCAAACTCATGGCACTCTTCCTGCCTCAGCTTCCCAACAAAGATCTTCTTTGCTTTTTTCTTATAGTTTTAGCAAGCTAGGTCTACAGTCTAGTTGGTTAGTTTTTGCACATGAAATTAAGAGGGTCTCACTTGGTTCTTCTGCGTGTGGACATCCACTTGGCCAGCCCTGTGTGTTGAGGAATGATAGCCTTTCCTGGCTGAATCATATTGGCGCCTTTGTTTGAATTCACCTGCTGATAACTGCTCGGTCCTGGGTCACTCTGCCATTTCTGTGTTTTGAGAGAAGGTTTGAGAGGAGGCATGGACACATGCGTAGCGGGGCATGGGTGCGAGTTCAGCACCTGCGGTGCCGGGTGGAAACCCTGATTTCCGTCCTGCGGGAAGCTTACTGCCTGAATCTTTTACATGAGAAGCCACAAGGGCCAAGGCTATAGCTCGGCGCACAGCGCCTGCCAGCTGTGTCTTTGGTGACTAAACACTTAGCACATGGTCCAGCAGTTACCACTGCACTTTTACCCGATACCCGAATGGGCCTAGAGCTTCTGTCCACTACAAACTGCATGTTTTTTTTGGGGGGGGGTTGTTTTTGTTTTTGTTTTTGTGTTTGTGTTTGTCTTTTTGAGACAGGGTCTCACTATGCAGTTCAGGCTGGCCTTGAGCTCACTTTGCAGCCCAGGCTGGTCTCGAACTCGCAATGATCCTCCTGCCTCAGCCTTCCCAATGCTCTGGCACCACACCCGGCCAAACTTTGCATGTATTATCATATTTCCAAAGCATGAAAGCAACCAAGCCACCCTTCAGTAGGGAACTGGATAAATAATCTTTAAAAAGATGATCTCCATACCGTAACTTCAGAAATAAAACCATTTCAGATGCGTCCTGCCACCGTAGTGGTCAGAAATAATCTTGGAGAGTTATGCATGTCATCCTTTATGTAGAGTTTAGAGGTTTGTAAGACCAAAGGTAAGGACAGTTTTACAATTAAAATTCTTAATTTGAACACTAAAGAGTAGTTGTTTTTGTGATTTTTTGTTTTTTGCCACTGAGCTAAATCCCCAGCTACCAGAAGACTCTCGTAATAACTCACCATTTATGAGTTGCCATTCTTAACATTTTTTTGGAGCTTCAGTTCATTAGTTTATAACTGTAATATGGTGGCATTAACCTGATAAACTTGGGCTTTATTTATTAACAGATAGAAGATGTAAATAAAAAATTCATCAATCTGATGAAACTTGAAGAATCCGGATGGCAAAGCAACACCACAAGCAAAAAAGTCTTACGGGTGAGTCGTGGGGTTTATATCCGGTTTTCTCATGCAGACTGACCTGACTGGTTTTTGTGTTTTGAAGTTTTAAAGACCCTTTAGCTTCAGAGTTCGCGTTTATAAAGTTAGGTTTCATATGTGACTTACAGCGTCCTGCTTGCTCTTGAAGAAAGCGCAAGGAAATGATCAACACAAAACGTAGGCCTTTCCTTGCTCGGGAGAAGAAAGTAAGGGCCACAATTGAACTGGGGTGCCCTGGACGTCCCCAGAGAGCGGGTTCCATCGGTGTCTGCTTTATTCTTTAAACTGTGTTTATAGATTTGGTGGTGATAATAATGCTAGTAGTTGAGTTGATAATGAATGTGATGTTTAGTGTGTGCCAAATATTAGTCCACCTGCTTTATGCATACCAACTCCTGTAACCCTACAGCTACGCTATGAGAGAGGCCCTGGAATCCAAGACCTAGGACCATCAGGTCATTTGCCAGAGGTGAAGCGGGGCTTCAGCCCAGATGTTCCCATTCCAGAATCTATGTTTTTGATAGTAGACTGTCTTATTACCTGCTGTGTGATAAGTTTTATTTACTTCCTGTTTTTTGTTGTTGGTTTGAGATAGGATCTTTCTGTGTAGTTCAGGCTGGCCTTGAACTCACTGTGTAGCCCCAGCTAGATGTGAACTCAATGATGATTCTCCAGCCTCAGCCTCCCAAGTGCTGGGATTACAGGTGTGCACTACCACACCTGGTTTATTTTCAGCTTTCATTATTTATTAGTACATGTTTGCATTACATAATGATTGCCTTTGTTGTGAGGAGTTTGTGCATGTACAAAACACATCCCAATTTATTCTTCATCCCCATTTCCTTCCCTCCCTCCATCTCTTGACCTCTTCCATTTGAGAAAGATCACAGTCTTGGTTACTTTTCCCTCATTGCTGAGACAAAACACCTGACACCCAAAATTAGGGAAGGAAAGGTTTATTGAGTTTACAGTTTTTGGAGGTTTCAGTCCATAACCAGCTGGCTCCAAGGCAGGGTGGCATGGCACTGGGGCAACACTTCAAGGCAGCAGCCGAGCAAAAACAGCCAGAATAAAAAGGGGACCAGAGCAAGCCTCTTCTCCTCCTTTACATTGTACACAGGACCACCCCTCCCAGGGTGGGTGTAGCATTCACAAATCTCCCTGCCTCCCTTTGCCACAGGATGAGGATATTTACAAAGTAAGGACCCTGGCTCCCTGCTGAGTCTCTTAGTAAAACTTTTAACTTTCTCAAACTGACACAATGAACAGGTAACTGCTTGTGCTCTACACCCCAGGATGTGGAGCTGGGGAGTTACTTAATTAAGCTTCTAGACTTCTCAAGTTGACACAATGTAAAAACCATAACAATCACCTTACTTCCTATTAGCTTTGTATTTTGGGTTTCTCATACAAGAAAAGCCACGCAACATTTAAGCTTGTGTGATTAATTTATATCACTTATCACTGTGGTCTCAAGGTGCGTCTGTCTTCCTACAGATGAGTTGGGTTTGTGCTTCTTGACGGCACAGTAGTGCTCCCTGCTGTGTAAACTCCACGTTCTCTGTGTCCGTTCGTCTGCTGATGGGTGCACAGGCTGCTGCCAAGGTTTCACCTTTGTGGGTTGCACTGCCGTAAACAGGGCGTGCAGGGCTCACTGACAGGATGCGTTGAGGTCTTTTGGGAAGATACCTAGCAGAGAACAGCTGGGTGAAGTGGAACCTGTAGTGTTAGTTTTTTGAGGCGTCTCTGTACTGATGTCCACAGTGGCAGTACCAGTCCACAGTCCCACCAGCCAAGTAGAAAGGCCTCGCCAACATCTGTTGTTATTTGCTTTCTTGATGACCATTCTTTCTGGAGTAAAATGAAATCCCGCTCATGTTTTAATTTGCATTTTCCTAATGACCAGTGATG
>RJWM01042071.1:0-14529 GCA_004363535.1 Dasyprocta punctata | reverse complement strand
GGATGGATGGAATGCTTACTCTTTTGAGATGTGAAGTGGAAATTGATACCTTATCATTAATTAGATAAATACAAATTAAAAGAGAGGTTGCCAGCTGGGCATGGGGGTGCACTTATAATCCCAGTACTCTGGGAGACTGAGGGAGGAGCATCACAATTTCGAGGACAGCCTGGAAGACTTAGGAAAACTCTGCCTTAAAATTAAAAAGGACTTAGGATGTAGCTCAGTGCAAAGACCCTGGGTTAACTCCCCAATACCAGAAAGAAAGAGACAGAGAGACAGAGAGACAGAGAAACAGAGAAACAGAGAAACAGGGACAGAGTGTTAGAGACAGAAAGACAGAGAGACAGAGAGACAGAGAGAGAGAGAAAAAAGAGAGAGACAGAGAGAGAGAGATCAGTCATCACCCTGAATATAACAAGTGATTCTAAGAGGATTAAAGTGCAGGGTTACTGTGTAGGGCATCTCCTGTGTGAGGCTTCGGAGGTACTCGGCAGCCATCAGCAGCCTGAGTGGGGAGGACTAGCATTCATACAGTCAGTGAGAGTCTCTCTACATTGGTACTACATGGCTAAGTGGTGATTTGGCAATATTCACCAATAATTGTGTGTATGTGTGTGTGTGTGTGTGTGTGGCACTGGGGATTAAACCCTGGGCATTCACACTGAGCTACATCCTCAGCCCATTTTATGTTTTATTTTTAGATGGAGTCTTGCTAAATTGTTAGGTTATCCAGGCTGGGCTCAAATTTCCAGTACTCCTACTTCAGTCTCCCCAAGTGCTGGGAATTGCAGGCATGCACCACCAAGCCCAACACTAATAATATTTTCATACTTTTGATTCCATAATTTAATTCCATTTCCTAGGGAAATGATGAGATGTACATAAAAAAATGTGTCTATTTATGGCAGCATGATTTATCATGGAAAGACTTGGAAACAAATATTTTAAAAATGCGGTACTGAGCCAGGGGTGGTGGCACATGCCTATAAGCCCAGCACTTGAGAGGCTGAGGCAGGAGGATTGCCTAGAAGTTGAGGTCAATCTGGACTACAGAGAAAGACCCTGTCTCAAAAAAAAAAAAAAAGGTGCTGGTTAAGTATGACATACCTACACGATGGGTATTACATGAGCACAAAACAATATCTTTGTGGGGTGGAAGTGTAGCTCAGTGGTAGAGCACACCCTTAGCATGTGAGAAACCTTGGTTCAGTCCTCGTCAAGCCACACTCACACACATACACACACAGTAACAATGTCTTCAGGACTGGTTATATATAATAGAATGTTCATGAATAAAATTTTGTAAATAAATAGAGATGAGAATATTTTAGGAAACAAAGATTTTTTAAACTAAAGAAACCAACCAAATGTCTTCAAATAAGATTAGTTTTTCTTTCTTACTTTCTTCCTTCCTTCCTTCCTTCCTTTTTAATATTGGGGAGTGAATCCAGCTTCATGTGCATACCAGGCAAGTGCTCTACCACTGAGCTACATCCTCAGTCCTTCCACAATTTTATTTTGAGACAAAAATCTCACTAAGCTGCCCATGCAGTCCCCAAACTTGTGATCCTCCTACCCCAGACCCCTAAGCAGCTGAGATGACAGGCATTTGCCACCACACCTAGTAGATTTTTTTTTTTTCTTAAAGCAATAACTTTTCTAAAGTCAGAGTTCAGGAAGATGGAAATAATCTAATAACACACACTTGGCAGGGCTAAGAAAAAATGCCTTTTTTCTTTTCTTTTTTCTTTTTTTTTTTTTAGTGACTCTTCTAAAAAAATGAATGTTTTTATAAAGTACATCTTAATGTGTCTATGAGTATATTTGGGTATGTTCGTATTTGTTTTGGATCGTATCAACTTGTAATTCTCATCATGTACTTTTCTCAGTCATTTCAACATACAGGTTTTAGTGATCGTGAAGTTGGGATATGTTAAATATCTGCCATTTAATACCTAAAACTCACTGTACATATTGTTCTGTAAAAATATGATAGTTACTTTTATTTTGCTTTGTATTTTGCAATACTGGGGATTGACCCAGAGCCTTTGCATTGAGATACATCCCCAGCCCTTTCTTTATTCTTTATTTTGAGACTAGTTCTTCTAAGTCATTATATGACCCAAGACTGAGCTCAAGCTTGCAAACCTCCTGCCTCAACCTCCCAGATGGTGAGATCCTAGGCATGTGCCACCATGCCTGGCTTACATATAATAAACTTATAATGGTGTAGAATCATCAGTAGGATGTTTTCAGCTATAGATAACAGAATACCTAACTAAAGTTTGCTTAAAATAATGTATTTAAATATTCCATTGACATTTGGGGAAAGCAAAAACATTCAGCATCTCAGCTTCCAGGTACTACATGCTATTATTTCTAGCCAGTCACTGAATACATTGAAATTCCCTTCCACACACAGAGTTCCTGATGCCCTGGTTGTGTGGGAAAATTCCAGGCTGAGAGCTATTACCTTAAAGTAATAGCTCTCAGCCTGGAATTTTACCAATTTAATAATGTAGAAATTCATGACTATCTTATAATATGAAGCTAGAGATGATGGTTCCAAGGTTCATATACTGTGGCTCAGCAATGCCTGAGAGTCCAGAATTTTCCAGTCTTTTGAGCTCCATCACCCACTGTTATAAACCAGCCAAGGGTTCTTTTGCTCAATTTGGAAGGAAAATCAGGAAACTGGCCTGTCATCAGAAGTGCCCCAGAGAAGAAAGGGGGACCTTGATTTGCTCCCCTCCCCCAGGAGGTGTAGTGACTTTGGTCAGAGCAAAAGCGTTTCAGGACACCCATGAGATGTGGAGGAGGACCTGTTAGCAGAGTTAGAAAGCAAGAGAAAAACAGAGAAGGGACTTTAGCTTGAGGAGTTGAAGGAGGCACAGTTCTGATGATCAAACAGGCCCAATAACAATAAAAATGGGACAATCTTGTGTGGCTTGGCTGGGGTGGTCTAGGGCTGATGCTTTTCCCTTGGGTCACAATTGTGGCCTCATGTCTTCGGGGGTCCTTTCTAGTGTAAGAAATGGGTCAGAAGCTTTTCTCAGCCTCCCCAGAAGTTACAGAGTGCCTGGCCCTCAGGATGACATCAGGAGGCGGTCAGGGGAGGGTCCATTCCACACGGTGTTAGGAAGAGTGGAAGAGAAAAATAAAGGTCTCTATCTTCAGTGGGTAAGAGGTCATGGATTAAGGCCTGAGACTTCGCATCCCCTGTTCTCAGAGAGTAAAGGTCCCAGTTCACTACAGTAGGCTGATTTCACCTTCAGCCTAGCCCCTCATGGGAGCAACATGGCTGCCTCAGCTCCAGAACTAATGTCCTCCAACACTTGTGCACAAAGAGAAAAAAAAGGAAGCTTTTTTTTTTTTTTAGAGGTCCTTTTAATCAAAAGAAATCTCTTTTCAGAGGTCTCTTAACAGACCTCCCAGCCAGTTCCATAGTCAGGGTTGGGTGCTCACCCATGCAGAGGTGGGAAGGGGACATCGGGCACATTTGTGACCTCCGTAAAGAACACAGGCGGAGGTGTCATAAAGAGTGGCTCCTGGTATTCCCGCATCTTCCAGCCTCACCACAGACTGTGGTCCAAGTCAAGAAAGTCTCTGCAAACTGGAAAACACTTAAGTTCTAATGACTTACTGCTTCTTTAAAAAATGATGGCTTTTTTTTTCCATTTCCATTTTTTAAAAATGATGGTATTTTTTTCCATTTCCATTTTTAAAAAATGATGGCACAGGCCTCCAGCTACTTTTGTAGACTGAGGCAGGAAAACTGCAAGCTTGAGGCCATCCCAAGTGACACATGAACCTGTCTCAAAGTAAAAAACAAAAAAGGCTGGGGATATGGCTCAGTGGTAGGGTGCTTTTGGGTTTGGTCCTTAGTACAAGAAAGAGAGAGGAGGGACAGAGACAGAGACAGAAAGGAAGAAGAAGAAGAAGGGGAAGAAGAGAAGGAAGGAAGGAAAGAAGGAAGGAAGGAAGGAAGGAAGAAAGGGAAGGAGACAGGGAGGGAGGAAAAGAAGGGAGGGAGGGGTAGTTAATTTTAGTAAGAACCTAGCAAGGTTACCAGCATGGGGATGAAATGAAATTTTAGGTGAGAAGGACTAACGTCTGTGTTCCTTGTTTATTGTATGTGCCCTTGTTTTGCTTTTCTCCTGGGGCTGGGGGGAATCGTTATAGTAGATAGCATGATGGCTCTGGAATATGTCTTCTAGAATATTCTTCACTTCACCAAATAGCAGCAAGGTAGTTAAATTTCTTCATCAGACACTGAAAAAACAAGACAAAAAGCTGAAAACAAACACATCCTTCCCAAAGCTTACATTTTAATAGAGGGATATAATATACAAGAGATTTGATCATCCGTTACACCGAGCTGGAAGATGGCTGCAGAGTGAAGGAGATCTGGTGCGCTGGGAGGGTGAGGACAGGTCAGCGTGGAAGGGTGGGCAGGGCGGCCTCACTGACAAGGTGGCTTAGGAACAAAGACCTGGGAAAAGTGAAAGCATGAGCTATGTGGACACACGAGTGAGCGTGACCCAGGCACAGAAACACCTCAGTGGATGGTGGTGCACACCTGTAATTCCAGTAATTGAGAGGCTGAGGCAGGAGAATCACCACAAGCTCAAATCAGCTTGGGCTCCACAATGAATCCAAAGGCAACCTGAACACAGAGCAACACCCTATGTCAAAAAACTAAGGAGAGACAGGGAGAGAGAGAAGGGAAGGAGAGAGGGAGGAAAAAAAGGCAAGGGAGAGCTAGGCCCTAAGGTAAAGGTGCTGAGGCAGAGAATGACACGACACGCTTAGGGGAAAGTAATGATGTTAACGTGGCTTAGTGACGTTATTGAAATGGAGGCATAGACTCTGAGCTCAGAGAAATCAAGGAGTGCACAGATGATGTGGAAAGTTTTGGGGCATTTTCAGGACTTTGGCTTTTATTTACAGTAGGATGGGAAGCCCAGAGAGGGTTTTGAACAGAGAAGGGACATGATCTGGCTTAGTGGTTTTGTTTTCGTTTGTGGTACAGAGGATAGAAGCATGGGTCTTATGCATGCTACGAATGCACTCTATAATTTCATGGGTTGGCATAGCCTCCCACTCAGAGACACTGAAGCAGGAGGATTTCAAGTTCATATCGAGCCTAGGCATCTTAATGAGACTCTGTGTCAGTATTAAAATAAATCTAAAAAGGGCTCAGCACAAAGGTGCTAAATTCAGTCTCTAGTATTGGGGCAGGGAGTGGGGGGAGCTAAATCTCTAGCTCTAATTTAGGCACTATTTGTTTGTTTGTTTGAGACTGGATTTCACTATGTAGTTCAGTCTGGCCTTGAATTTGCTGCAATCTTTCTGCTTCAGCCTCCTAAATCCTGAGATTACAGGTACCAGCCACCACACCTGGCTCCTCGTTTAGATTTTAAAAGAATCCCGCTTCTGGGCATTCTCCCAGAAGAATTGAAAACATCATACCACAGTGATATACATGCACTCATGTTTATAGCAACACAATTTGTAATAGCCCAATCTTGGAAACAACCCAGGTGCCCATTAATCAAGGAATGGATAAAAAAGATGTGGTATTTTTATACAATGGAGTACTACTCAGCTATCAAGAAAGATTGCATCGAGACTTTTATAAGTTAATGGACATGACTTGAGACCATACTCGTAAGTGAGATAAATCAAACTCACATGTGTAAATACCGTTTTGTCTCCCTAGTGAAAGAAACTGAAAAAGTATATATGATCCAAAATCTACAATAAACACTGTGTAAGGGTAAGAAACTGCTCAAAGGGGAAAAGTAATTGGGATAGGGGAAAGGAGGAAAGAAGGAAGGGAAAAGGACAAAGATATAAATTTGTATATATGTATACGTTAGATAGCTAATATGACTATACTACTAAAACTATTAGTTATTGAAAAAGAACAGTTAATACTCACATGATTAGATCAGTTTTACATGTCTATAGCTGTTCATCAAAACAATGCTTTTGAAGGTAATGATATGCAATATTGCAAAAATTATCAAATTCCTACCATCTTGTTTTGTAAACCTATAATGTTACTGTATTAGATTTGTTGTTGTTTGTGTGTCTCTTTTGCTTTTTGTTTTTCTTTCCTGTGTCTTTTTTCTCTTAAATAAATAAATAAAATAAATAACACCCCAAGATGTTTTCCCTCTGCTGGGAATAGGCTGGAGGAGAAACAAAAAGAGAAATGGGGATGTCAGTTAGTTCTCCAAGTAAGACAGGATGGTTGGTGTGAGGGGCACTAGCAAAGGAGGTGATGAAGTGTTCCAAATCAGAACACATTTTGAAGTAGAATTGGCAAGATGTCCCAATAAAGTTGCAGTATGAATGCTAGGACTTGGGCTTGAGCATTGAAAAGGGTGAAGTTGGCATTAATAGAGGTAGAGGAGTTGTGGGGAAGAATATCCAAAGTTCTGTTTGGATATGGAAAGTTCAAGATGCCTGTAAGATACTTCAGAAGAAATGTCAATAAGGTAGTTGACTGTGTGATTTTTGTCCCGTTTTGTTCTTGTAGTGCTGGGGACTGAACCCAGGGCCTTATATATCCCAGGCAATTGTTCTACCATTGAGCCACATCTCCAGCCCCAAGTTATATGATTTTAAAGTTTTATTTGTCTTCACTAAGGATGTAAACTGCATGAAAACCCTGTAGTACAATGCCTTAAAATAGTAAAAGTTCAATAGTGTGAGCTGGAATGGTGATGAGGATGATTCTCACCTAACTAAATTAACCCCAGAGGGAATAAATCTTTCTGTTCCTTTCATTCAGGTAAAACCAAGTCAAATTTTCCACTACTCCACCTTGGTTTTTGTTTATAGCACAAACAATAATATTACAACAGTAGAATAAATTTTAAAAAAAATAAAGACCATCTCGACAACCTCACTATCTAACTAACCATACTGTTTTTATTTTTCCATGTGCTTCCCTTTTGAATCCTCACTTCAAAAAACACAATTCAAAATAGCTGAGGCATGATACATGCATACATGTGTATCCTGCTTACTTCCAGTAACATAATCCCATAAGCTACTTTCCAAGTTACTACATAGTTTCCATAATTATAATTTTTAGTGGTTGCAAAAATAATTTGTATTTACTTGTCTGTTTTGCTATTGTTGCTTATTTAGACTGTTTTAAACATTTCACTAGTATAGTGAGGGCTGGAATTTAAACACACACACACACACATATATATATATACATATATATAAAATTTGTTTGTAGTGTTTCAGTTTGGTTTTGGTTTTGGTCCTAGTATATATATATTTTTTTAATTTTTTAATTTTAAAGATACTAAAATCCAACAAAACATAACAGAACAAAGTCAATCAAAACAAAGCAGTAGGACTGGTACAGAACTTCAAAGAAAGACACCAGGAAAACAACAGCCACCACAGCATACCTTGTTACTTTCAGAATAGTTGACCATTCCATCAGGTATAGTAAAATCAAACCAAAAACAAAGCACAACAAAACCAATAAAAACAGAGTATGAAATAAAGCAAAAAAAAAAAAAATTAATCAGGATAAAGCAAAACAATGGGAACAATATTAGGCCTCAAAGACAAGACAGAGAAGAATCCCCCATATTTGCTACATTGCATACTATCATCTTCCCAAGAGATGCTCAGACTGCTGTCTCCAGGCCTACAAAATCAACTGAATAATACAAGCATTTAGTTGCTTTATGTACCACAGTTGCTGTCAACTCAGTCAGTCCTCTGAACCAGCAGGTTGCTTACCAGGGTCGGGGGGGAGTCCTTGATACTTATTAGCCCGCGCACCCGTGGGCCTACCAGAGGCACATCTCTTTCTCCTCCTGGGGTCTGCGCCAGTCAAGCACACTAACCAGGAAGGCAGGCTAGGTTGTCTTCTGGTCAGAGCCTCCATGCCCAACACGGCAGAATCTTGAGAGGCCGGTCCTAGTATATTTTGCCAAGAGTAGGTTTACTGGGTTAAAGGGTATGCACATTTTTATAACTTTAAGTACATAACGCCAAATTGTGAAAGTTTCCCACAAATTTATACTGCCAAAGGTTAGATCTTTTCATAAAGAATAAGGATAAAATCAAACACATCAAACTAAAATCATTTACAAAACAGATTTTCTAATACCATTTTTGTGACACTCTACCCATAGATGTTTTTAGCTAAGTTACACAACTTATTTTTCTAGCCTACTTGGGCTTTATGGTCCACTTAAATTTTCACCTAAATTAGAACTTGCTTATTGGTAGGGCCAGAAAATGCTCTTTTGTAATCTTTTTTGTTAACTGAGAGTTAATTATTAAAAATACTATTTTTGGAAGACCCATATTTTCCTCTTTATAGCATTGCTCTTTTATTCAACTATTCTGGTTTTGTGTTTGGTTTCGGCCCTTTTATTGGAGCAGGGTGGTACTCTGTGATTTAATCTTACCCTACCCCCACTGGCCGAGGCTATCCAAAGAGACTTAAGACATAAAATCAACAGGCCTTGGTGAACTTGAATGTCCAATCCCCCTCCTCTTTAAGGGTAAAGAGAGGTAGGTCCACAGTGGGATATGGAACTAAAAACGAAGCAGAAGTACCAGACTGGGCTGGTTATGGCTCAAAGTAACACTGTCAGAGCAGGCACAGTGGAAGTATATTTGTAATTCAGGCCACAATAATACCCCCTTTCAGTTCCAAATGCCTGTTCTTCCTCTTCTCTCCCTCGCCCTTCTCCTTCTCTCCTTATCAATTCTGAAGTTATCAATGGAACAGAGCAAGGTAGCTTCTACACCTGCCTAGGTTTGAGGGAGGCCATGGCAGAATGAACAGCTGGAAACAGAGCAGGTGCTGGAACCCAAGCAGGATCGAGGTGCAGTGGTGGCAAACCTGTGGCACACGTGCCACAGCTGCATTGAATCTCTGAAAGGTTCGCCATCACTGCTTTAGGGTGTTTGCTTGGAATGTGGCTGGCTGGGCAGTGTCAACCAAAACACCTATGTGGGACAGAGGCTGGTGGCAGAGATGGGTGACTGCCTACAAACAGGAGGGCTCCCACAATAATAAAGCTATTGAAGAGAACAGAAAAATTCTTTCTTTTTTGTTTTTGTTCTAGTACTAGAGAGTGAACCCAGAGCCTTTGCACTGAATTATTTCCCCAAGCCTTTTTTTATTTTGAGATAGGATCTCTCAATTGCTAAATTGCTCAGGCTGAGCTCAAACTTGTGATCTCCCTGTATCAGCCTCACATAGTGCTGGGATCACAGGTATACACTGTCACACCCAGCTGATTTCTTGCTATTAAAAAAGGGAAGAAAAAATGTAGAAAGGAAATAAACTGGACTAAGTCTTGAAGGATTGGAATTGGAAGTGCCCATGTGAAGACATAGTTTTGATATGCAGAGTCCTGAAGTTACAGTGATTCGACTTATGATTTTTTTTTCTTTACTTTAAGATGGTGTGAAAGCACTATGTATCCAATAGAAACTATACTTGGAATTTTGATCTTTTCCTGGTTAGGGATATGCAGTATAATACTGTTTCATGATACTGGGCAGGGGCCAGGCCGTTGTGAGGGGAAACGACCCATACTTTACAATGGGCGATGTTGTTAAACTGTTGTGGTTGCTAGGTTAGGTGTGTTAAGTGCATTTTCAACTTAGACTATTTCCAGTTGATGATGGATTTTTATCAGACCTACCTCCATTATAAGTCAAGAAACGGCTGTACTACTTACTCTAGAATTAGATTAGTGATGATGGTCATGCCACATAACAAATATACTTAAAGCTACTGAAATGCATATTTTAAAATGGTGAATAAAGATGGGCATAGTGATGTACATTTGTAATCCCACCACTCTGGGAAGCTGAGGTAAAAGGATCAAAAGTTGGAGCCCATGCCAGATGGCACACACCTGTAATCTCAGCACTCGAGAGGCTGAGGCAGAGGATTGCCATGAGTTCAAGGCCAGTCTGGGCTATACAGTGAGTTTGAGGCCAGCCTGAACTGTATAGTAAGACCTCATCTAAAAAACCAAAATGTTCGAGCCCAATCTGGGTAACTTAGTGGCTTAGTGAGACCCGGTCTCAAAATAAAAAGGGCTAGAGATGTAGCTTCAGTGTGAAGGCTCTTGCCTTGTACTGAAAGAAAAAAAAAAGGTGAATTTGTCAATTGTCATGGGACACACCTGTAGTCTCAGCTGTTTGGGTGACTGATGCAGGAGAATCACTTGAGCCTAACAGTTTGAGGCCAGCCAGGGCAACATAGCAAGACCCTGAATCATGAATAAATAAATAGTGAATTTTATGTTATGTGTTTTATTTGTCAATAAAAAACTATACATAAGGCTGAGGCAGAAGATCACAACTTCTGAGCTACATAGTAAGTTCAAGGCCAGCCTGGACCACACAGAAAGAGCCTGTCTCAAAACAAACAAATAAATAAATCCTACATATATAGAGAAATAGATGTAAACATACACACATGCAAACGCCCATACAAATGCACACACACATCTTCCCTGGCTGTCTGCTGAGGATACCCAAAAGCGCTGACATTCCAATAGCAACAAGCATACCATGTGACTAAACTTGGATCTTCCCTTTAGAGAAATGGCTATACCTAGATCTGCCACCAGAAAAGCATAAGATGAAATCAGGACATCATATTGTGTCTGAAAATAAGAAAGTACTCAAAGGAAGATGAGGACGTATCAAAGAATGTAGAAGCAAGCTTGAAGGCTCTCACTGGCAAATCTGGAGCAATACCAACTTCAAAATAGAAAACAAGCCAGGCATGGGGGCACATGCCTATAGTCTCAGTACACTGGGAGGCTGAGGGAAGAGGACTGCAAATTTCAGTCCAGCCTGGGCAGCTTAGCAAGACTGTCTCAAAATAAAAAATGAAAAAAGGGCCGGGGATGTAGCTCAGTGGCAAGGACCTGGGTTCAAGCCTCAGGACTGGGGTCAGGATTTCGAGGATGAGCCTGGATCATCTTAGTATGTCAGAGGTCAAGGAAGTGCTCAAAGAATTATGGGAGGCTGAGGCAAAAGGATCACATGTCTGAGCCCAATCTGGCAATTTAGTGACTGAGCAAGATCTGGTCTCAAAAAATAGAATAAAAGATAAATATTTTGTAAATAAGAAGACCAAGGCTGGGTGTAATGACACACACTTGTAATCTCAGCACTTGGGAGGCTGAGGCAGGAGGATCATTGCAAGTTCGAGAATAGCCTGGGCTACAAAGTGAGCCCAAGGCCAGCCTGAACTGCATACTGAGTCTCTGTCTAAATAAATAAATAAACAAATAAACAAATAAATAAATAAATAAAAAATAAGGAGACCAAGTGATGAAGGGTGGGGGGAGAGAAGGGGAAGTAAAAAGAATACGGTGCACCAGTGCCCGGTGATGAACATAATCCTTATGCACTGAAAGCATGCACTAATAAAAATTAAAAACAAAACAAAAAATAAAATAAGCAACAAAAGTAAATAGGTTACAATCCATTAAATAAAATAGAAAACCTTAAGTCTAGATGAGTATAAATCATTGAATAAATGGAAAGTTTGATGGGGGGGATGAGCCATTTACATAATCCCCACAAAATCCTAATTAGTTTGAGAAAACAATCAGGTTATAGCAGAGAAGTCTGGCAGACATCTCTTTAATCAAGTGATCACATTAACATCTGGGTAATGGACCAAATTGAAATCAGGTGCTACTTGTCAGGGTGAATTAGGAAGAAAATAGCGTGCGATGTTCCTGCCAGGAGGTGAGGGGGGCATCATGCTGGCCCGGTGAGGAGTCCTGAAGGCCAAGTGGGGTTGAGGAGTGTTGAAGCCAAAGCCACTATGGAAAGTTTGGTACAAAGATCTGCCTAGGCAAGGAGGACATCCTTCCTTGGGGGAGGCCTGCTATGGGCACTGGAGACCAAGGAAGGTGACAAGAAACAAAACGTGGGATGGCAGAGCCCACACAAGTTGAAAATATGATCATGCAAGGGCTGGGAGTTTGGCTCACTGGCTTAACCGCCTGTCTGACAGGCGCAAGGTTGTGAGTTCAATCCCCGGTGCCGCAAAAAAAAAGATGATCATGCAGTTGAGGAGGGGTGGGCAGCACAGCGTGGGAAAGGAGGGCCGGGTGACTGAGGGGACCTTCCTGTTTAGGGGTGCATTAGTCCAATGAGGCAGAGCCCAAGCACAGTGGCCCCAGGGCGGGGACAACTGTGTGGGGTATTGGAACCAAATCAGAGGAGCAAAAGTCACACCCAGGAGTGCCATATTCAGACTGAACAAAATTAAGAACAAAGAAAAGAATCTTGAAAGAAGCCAGGGAGAGGAATGGCTTACCTTGCCATAAAATTCCAGGGGATTTTTCATAAGAAATCATGTAAGCAAGAAACCAGTGGAGTGCAATACTTTAAATATTGAAAGAAAAATACCGACCTGAAATCCTCTATACAATGAAATTATGCTTTTTAAAGTGATGGAGAAATAAAGTCTTTCTCAAACAAACAGAAACGGGGAATTCCGGGCAAGCGGACTATTCACAAGAAATGCGAAAAGAACTTTTCAGGTAGAAGGAAAATTAAATAGCTCTAAAGTGAGATCGTCATAGAGAAAGGAGGGGCAGGAGTTAAATGATGGAAAAGTTGGTCTTTTCCTTATTTTTAACTGGTTTAAACGATAATTCTTTAGAGCGAATAGTGACAATGAGTGATAATAGCATTCGGGAAATGAAGGGAATGGCAGCGGGGTCATAAAGCACAGAGGAGAGGAGCTGGGAATCATCTGTTGCTAGGTATCCGCACTACACGTGAAACAGAATAGTGTGATTTGAAGGTAGACTTGTATTAGTTAAAATGCATTTTTGAGGGGGTGGCACTGAGGGTTGAAACCAGAGTCTTCTCACTGAACTATAACTCCTACCCTCTTTTATTTTCTTTTGCTTTCTTTTCTTTTGTCTTCTCTTTGAGAGTGTATTTGTGTGTGTGTGTTTAGTACTGGGGATTGAACCTAAGGCCTTCACACTGAGCTACACCCATTTTTTGTTGTTGTTGTTGTTGTTTGTTTTTTGTTTTTTATAGTTTGAGAGAGTTTCTTACTAAATTGCTAAATTGCCCAGGCTGGAATACAACTTGCAATCCTCCTGCCTCAGCTTCCCAGAGGCTTGTGTGTTTGATTTACCTCATTTAAAACTATGATTTCAAGGTGCAGCCAGGTCACCTCCACGTTTATTGTGAAATGAAGATATTCGTTAGAAAAAAATTAAGTGGTATTTTCGCTGACTGCTCAGCGAAATGGTGGGTTCCAGAAGAAACCCTGTGACCTCCCCACCACATCTGTGACATTGGGCTAGGAAGAGGAGTGCTAAGTGGCCAGCCAGCTCCAGGCTGCGGACAGAGCAGAGGCCCCCGAAGGAGCTGAAGAGTGACCGTCAGTTGGAGCAGGCTCTGGGTTGAAAGAGAGAAGAAAGCAGAGCTTGGTTGAAACACGGGAGGGAAAGAGGGGTGACTGAAGAGTGCCGCCGCCTCCCAGGGAGGCTGCCCGGGACAGCGATCAGGAGGAAAACGCAAATCAAAAGAAACAGCTGCCAGGGCTCTTGAAACCCCCACCCCAGCACGCGTGCACCCCCGCAGAGCAGCCCTGACCGCGGAAATGAGGCCAGCACGGGTGAGGCGGCTGGGAGGTCCCCAGCCAGAACGCAGGCATTTCCAGGGGACAGAGGTGAGGGCGGGAGCTGAAGTTCCAGTAATTTCCCTGTTGTTTGCGGAACCAGAGACTCACAGTAGCGAGCGTGGTGAGTGGACCGGCTGGGGCTTCTCACGTCTGCCACTGGCTTGTCGCTGTGACAACTTGACACAAGTGATTCAATCTGTGAACCTGTTTCCTCATTTTCAAAACAGTTACAAATGGTGGAAAATGATTATTATAAGGGTTTGAATTACTTATGGAAAGTTTTGTGTTCTCTTGCCCTGATGTAATAAAATCTTTTTTTTTTTTTTTTTGCGGCATCAGGGATTGAACTCACAACCTCGCGCCTGCCAGGGCAGGCGCTTAAGGCACTGAGCCAAACTCCCGGCCCTACTGATGTAGTAAAATCTTAATAATAATAATCATAATAAGATTTCTTTTTAAAGCTGTGGTTTCTCAAGCCAGGCATGATAATCCTAGTACTGGAGAGGCTGAAGCAGGAGGATCACCATGAGTTTGAGGGCAGCCTGAGCTGTGAGTTCAAGGCCAGCCTGAACTAGGAGACTGACTCCAGAAACAAGCACACAAATAACTGATTAGGTAAAATAAATAAACCAACAATAGCACATGGTTTCACAAAGCAGGTAGAACTTTTCCAGAAGCATTTTGATTTCTGTGGAGAATTAACTTTTTTTTTTTTTTTTTTTTTTTTTTGGTCTTTTTGAGACAGGGTTTCACTATGCAGTTCAGGCTGGTCTCAGGTTCACTTTGTAGCCCAGGTTGGTCTCGAACTTGCAAATGATTCTCCTGCCTCAGCCTCCCAA
>RJWM01042070.1:0-14571 GCA_004363535.1 Dasyprocta punctata | reverse complement strand
GAAATATTGGGTGGAATTTAAATGTTTAAAAGGCAATATTACACTGAGGACTAAGTATCAATAGATATGAGCCTTGTTTCTTACAGTTTTGTGGTTGAATTCATCATTGCCCCATTCTCAGGTCCTGTGTTTTTTTGGTTGTAACTGAACATGTGTAGAGTCAGAAGTGGGAAGCAGTAAGAAGCAGTGAGTTAACACACAGAGACTTGGAGATATAAAAAGAACAATTATCAATAACCCAAGTACAAGATAGATTTGGAGACAAAGCTTTCTTGACAGAGTTGGAAAGAGCTCTGGTTGAATTAATCTTGCACAACCAAAGTAGTGGTTCACACAGAACTCCCAGCTCATCTTTACTTTCATTCCCTGAATAATTGGGAAATCTGGTATTTTATTCTATTAAATTTGTGTTTGTTTTTTAGTGGAGAGAGGAAAAATGGAAGGCAGGGGAAAAAAGTAGTAAATCATTTAAAAAGAAAAAAGTAAGCAAGAAGATAAACTTTGTTGCAAGGAAATGAGATACAAATCAATACAAGGTAAAGTAGGTGCCAAATCAGAGGAAAGACTGGAGACGGAAACATTTTTTGCTTTTGTCAGAATAGCTCATTAGTGTACTGTCTGTGCTGAGGTCTTCAGAGTCAGTATGTTTATTTATATTTGCTCCTCAGACCACTACAACTGTTTTGTTTCAGCGCGCACCTCTCCCAACAGGCAAGTGGACTCGATATTCTGATTCTCTATCAGCCACCATGCTTGACCACTTAGATGCTCTACTTGAACTTTTTTTCCAAGTTCATACTAGCCCCCCACCCCCTGCTTTTTCTTTACAATGGTTTGATTGTCATTTAATGGATTTAAATCAACCTGAGAAATAACCACTTGCCTACCTACCTCTTCTTGGGTGGCTTTAGAATCTATTCATTTGTGTCTCTAATAGTTAGAAGTGTCTCCCTGACATTTCCAAAGAGGGCTACTGAAAGTCAACCACTTCTTTCACAAGATTGCCTCATGACATGATGCAAAATATCACCACTACTTGGAAATTCTATCTTTTGAATACAATTTCCACATCTGTTAGCTTATGGAAGGAAAAATAAAGATATCTTGGGAACATGGAGCTTTAGAGACAGAGAGGGGAATTAAAGAAATCATCAAGCCCCGACTTTGATTTTATAATTAAAAGAACCGTGTGCAGAGTGGTTGCTACTCACAGGTCACATCTTTTATGAAGAAGCAGAACACAACTTTGTTCACTGACTCTTATGATTGTGCTTTTTCTTCTTTACAGTACCAGCTCCTCCAAATAATAACATACAATGGTATATTCTATCATATTCTGTCATAATTGGGCATACTTTCCCATAAGTAACTGACTCTTTAGGTTGTTCTACTCAACATTTATTTTTCTTCCAGTGATTTTGAGTTTCTCCCAAATACTTGGAGACACAATGCACAAAGATAGAGTATGCAGCATACTTAATGTCAAATGCATTAGTTGCCAGAATGATCAAGAGTGGAAAGAGAATTGCACACAAAGGCCAACATAGGAACAAATCTCCCACTTGCTCTACTTAAGAAGTGTGCTGAAGATAAGTGGCTGATATTCCTTTATACAAGTATAAATGAGTAATGTACTTCATCATCAGGCTGCCTTGTGACTTAGCAGGGCTGCATCCAAAGATATCTCTAAATGCACATAAATGACTTAGGCTCTGTAAGCCAGAGAGAATGACAGGACAACAAGAGATCAGTCAATATCTCAGAGTTGGTGCCAAGAGGATGGAAGTGAAAAATGAGAGGCACGATCCATAGTCAGGCCTGCTGTTAGGACATTAATAAGGACAATAATACGGAAAATTCAAAATATACACCTCTAAGAGGAAGTCATCTTGGCAGAAATGGTGCCATAAAGGGCAAATGACAGGAAGTCATTTCTTTATGTTTGTTATTGGTGTTTCTACATTTTTCTTACAGACTGTCTTGAGGGAGTTAAGTTGCATATCCTAAACTTGAGTTGCCACTCACATCCTTTTGTACATAGTTTGGAGTATGTTGTGCTTTTTCTTCAAACTAATTTGCAGGAAATGAGGTCTTCTAAATATCCTCAGCTTCCTAAATTGCTATAAAAATAATGAATTTAGTGCACAGAACTCCAAATTTGATGAAGAGGTTTAATTTTATCATATTCATGTGATAAATTTTGTTTTTCCATATGTATTGGAAGGGTTTCCATTCCCTAGGGCTGAAGACTCTCCAATAAAACATCACATTTTAAGACACCTTTTTTCTTATCACTAGACCATTCCCCATGATCCTTGGACATATAGCTAGATGAAATCATCACATTATAATATGTAGTCATTGCTGTATTTGTAATATAAGTATGATTGATATTAGCTATATTTCAAAAAGATGGTCATTTAATATTTTCTCCAGGAAACCCCTGAAGCTAAATAGCCCAACACTATTCCTGTTTTCAGAAACTAAACCAGGTATCCAGTTAGTCTCCAAGTGATTGGGCTGATTATATTCTGATTGCCTGGTTACATCTAAGACAGTCTGCATACACTTTACTGACCCCGAGAGAAATGAAACCCAGTGTTTGTATTTCAGGAGTAGACTAAGGCAAAAAGGACACCTATTGCACGACTTGCCATTGCTCTTAGTACCACTGAGTTCTGATGACAAAACTACTGTCCATTCTACAACTAGGCAAGAAACTTTTCTCAAGAATCTGTAAATGTCTCAAAAATTCTGTTCTTGCTTCTCCAATGAAAAATCAAAAATTTTATTTGGGGAAGTGAGAAGCTTTAACATTTCACTCCACTCTTTTGCAAAGCCTTCTTCCATCTCAAGAGTCTCAGAGGTGATGTTAATACTTGTTTGTGTTTTATCCATTACCTTTGAATCTGAGTCTTTGTGTGGAGGCCACAATTGTTCAGTGAAAAAGAGACCTGTTTGAGCTCTATTTACTGAACTAGAACATGAATCTTAAAACAAATTCACATGTAAGAGAATACTACTGATTTCTATACAGAAAATAAGTCTGATTCCTGAATACAAATTTGAATACTCTCTCTACTTTGAGGTACCAAAAACATTTTCTCTCATGTTTTACAATGTCAAAGTCAACTGCTTATTACTCAGAAGTATATATTCACTGAATGAGAGGAAAGTGTTTTTTAAAATCCTGTTTTTCTCCATCACCTTTATTGTCTAATTAAGCACTATTACCTTAGGTTTGTCTCAAATAGTTCATCTTTCAACACGGGATTCCACTTATAGAATTTATGAAGCCAGCAGGTTTATCAACAGTGCCTTGGCTTTAGGAGATATTCTTTGCACTTAATAAAGAAAAGGAGAATAGCCTGTGTTTAAGTGCTTAATTCCATTTTCACAGAGCATACCTTTCAAGGATTTTTAGTGGAAATAGGGTACTTCGTAACATTTAAAAAATATTTCAATACTTTTGGCTAAAGAGATGCAACTTCAGAAGAAAATATGACATGGAACACCCAGGGATAAAAGAAAAGGGATTAAAAATGAAGATATTAGGAGTTTGGATGCTTGTATCTCAATCATACTTTATTCACCAAATTACATGAAATCATCACACAATCTTAAAGCAAAGGAGTGGCCTTAATAAAAAAATGTAACTTTTAAAACAATCTTCAGCTCCTCTTCCAAGCAAATGATCGCTCATGCTTGCTTTGGCAATGTATGTACCAAGCACATAGTCACTCATAAACACACAGTGTGCCAAAATTCTGGATTCTACCATCTTCTAATCTAATAGAGCTTAATAGCGATAGCAAACTCTCTAAAGACATTCCTTTCAAGCTCAGAATAACTCCTAACTTCTATGTCTTTTTCCCTGGGTTATCTGATAGTGATAAATCTTGAATTCAAGCACCTTGTATGTGGAATATATTAATAATGATAATATTATGAATTACACAGGTGAAGTACTTATGCACTTACTATATTAAATATATTATTAAGCACTTACTAGAAGCCAAACTCTGTTAAGTTCTTGTGCTTTATTCCATTTGGTTCTGATAGCAGCACTGTGTGAAGTAGATACAATTATTTTTTCCATCTTAATTGAGAAAACAGAATCCCAAAGGCATAAATGACTTGCTAAGAGTCACACAATGAGTGGCAGAGCTGAGAGGTTAACACAGGCTGTCTCTTATAAAAGAGCCAAAGCATATAACCACCAAGCTATCCTGGCAAAATGGAGAGTAGATATTTGAGTTTTTTAGAGTCTGTGCACACATGCATGTTGATGGATGCTAAGAAACTAAATATGAAAATAGCTTGGCTTGTGAAAGTAGAAACATATTTATTCTCTTTCCTGGGGTGTAGGCTGTTGACAGAAAGTAGACCCTGGAGAAGACTAGCACTTGATTTTCAATAAAATATCTGTATTAAATATTCATCTTTCCTGCAGCTTTATGTGAGTGCACTAGGAGAGGCCTGGGCAAACTGGCAATCATTCAGCCTTGGCAAAAACAAATCTCTGTATCTGCCCTGTTAGATGCTGGATACATTATCACCTCATGGAATCAAGAAATGCAATCCATAGAACACAATTGTATGAGAACTGTGACTGTCACATCCATGGATAGAACATGATGCTAATCAGACCTGGGTTCCAGGTTGATAGGAATTGATGTGGGTTAGTTTCATGTTGTTATTTCCCTCCAGCATCAATCAAATGCATGGAAAATGTGTGTTCTTATAATGTCAGCAATGGGCAGGCCAGTACCTTTGATAGAGCTTACATAATAGGTGCTTTATTTCCTCTATGATATCTGAGTATGTGCCAAGGTATAGGCCTCTGCTTAGAAAGCAAAAGAAACCAAAGGGAAATTACCAAGACTAAGGCATGGCTGAAGGTGTCCACCAGTGGATAACACTCCAAATAGAAAGAGGGGAAAGACCCAAATTCATTTTGCAACTGGAGTTCTTTGGGTGTTCAGTCTCTTTGTAATATACTGTTAATGTGATTAAAATGGAAGCATTTTGACTTAAATGATTGTTAGAATAAATTAGGGACATCAAAATTGGCAGGATTTGGCTTTTAAAGAACTCCATTCTGTCAGCTTTCCATGCAATTTAATCACTCCAGCATTAAGCTGCTTTTTTATGATGTGAAATTTGGCAGTGAACAAAATCAACAGGGTCACAGAATCACAAAGAAATCTACTGAATTTTGGCAGAGGGATGGTGCCTAAGAATGCTTCTTTTAAAAGACAGGAAAGAAAGCAGTCATTAATCACTTAAACCCTTGCAAAGTGGGTAGAAGAGGTATGTTTGTGTGTGTGTGTGTCTGTGTGCACAATATAGCTGTACGTACAGCATAACTACATGTAAACAGTATCCAAAAACCAATTTAGTAAAACAAAACAGATTTTTAATACAATCTTCTGACTTTAAATACTTTTTCACTGGTCTCCAAAAATAAAAAAATACCTTACATGTACATATGACAAGCAGATAAACACATATACATATGCACACTCACATACACCAAAAAATAGCATGTAGAGAAGGAGAATGTGAAAGATGAGCATGTATCTATTCATACACATATATGTGTGCACAATGACATTCTGGTTGCCTGGGTAGCAAGCAGATAGCTGCTTGTTAGATGGAGCTGAACACTTCAGTGTCTGTCATGTCTCAGGCAGTCCTGTAGAGCTCAGAGCAAAATCTTTGAAGAAGCCCAATTTGAATACTTCTTTATGACAATATGTATGCCTCAGACTTCTGTTTTCAAGACTTTGTGTCCTCAGACTCCATAGGTCCAGAGGGAAACTGCTGCAAAATAGGAAGTTTGTTTATTGGCCTATTATTTAATAAGAATTTCTGGATCAGCTATTTCCGAAATAACAAATGTCTTCTGTCCAAAACACACACACACACCCCCACAGAGTAGCATTCACATTTATCAGCTGTTCCATATGTGTATGTCTACCATTTTGGAAACAACACTCATTTTCAGAGTATTTTAAAGATTTCCCTGTAGGTTATCCAAACAGTAGCTTTGGAAAAAACACATCAAAGTCCAGATTCAAATTGTCTTTGAATGATGCCCTTGCTACCCTTGAATATAAGCTCTTTCTCATATGCCTAGGGGCAGTACTAAAATAGAATCAGGCACTAGCCTTAATGAAAATCCAGTTTGGAGAGTAAGAGAAATTTAATATACCATGTCTTTTCTCTGAGGTCATGACTCTATCATCAAGAAGGATACGGGAAATTATATTTAGGGGTGTCTAGTGCCACATGTCAAATAGCCACTGGGAAGAGACTTTTTTCTTAGAGTATTCCTGCATAAGCTAAGAAGAAAATGAAGGTTTTGTTTTCTATGATACATCCATCTTGGGCTTTTTCCATGATCAGATTAAGAAGCAGAGTGAGGTTTCGGTCTGAGGACAACGTTCTTTCCATTTTAGGTTTTGATTCTCTGTGGCTTGTGAACTTAGCCTAGTCTCTTCTCAGATTTAAAATTCTTATCTGTAAAATTATGATAGACAAGGCAGCTTCCATAACATTGTGGTTCAAAAAAACAACCAAGTTTTTTAAATGTCGAAGTATTTTGAAATTAACAAAATGCTTTGCAAATATGAGCTAGGATCTTGGGGGTTCACACAGAGGAAAACCAATGCGAGTAAGAAGTCCACAGCTTCCTCCCAGAAAGAAAGAATCCACCTAAGGAGGAAGAAGGGACTCCAGGAAAAGCAGAGGAGCTGGCTGCCATGACCTTGGGCATGTCGATAAGCAAGGGCGCTAAGTGCCTTTTCCATGTCTGTCCCAAGGGCCCACTTGGTTTGAGTGTCTATGAGGTCAATTCAAGTTGAATTTCCAGTCTTCTAATGTGTGTCAATGTTGTTGATGCAGAAACTTGTGTTTCTTCCCTAGATTACTTGATATGCTTGTCTTTGGAGTTTGTATAGTGCTAATGTAATGAAAACAGAATGATTTCATAATGATCCAAAGCCCTAGTTGATTCTCCAGGAGACTATAATTCTGAGTCTCTGACCTCAAAATCCATAGGGCGACTATTACTGATGGAAAAATTCTAACTAGAACAGGGCTGGAACCAATACTGGGAGGGCTTCAAATGAAGGAAATCTTAATTCAGATTAGGTCTTACTAATGAAGGAAAAGAGAGATACTCTCAGATCTCAGATACTAAGAGGAGCAAGATGCCTCCTGGGGGGCTGAATTTCCATGCTTTGCTTTTTTTTTTTTTTTTTTCTTTTTCTAAAATGTCATCAAATTACTAGTTTGTTCAGTACCTCTTAGATAAGTTTTTCTATGAATACCTCATCCCTCATCCCTTACATCCCCATTTTTTCTCTATTTGTGTGGTCTAGTGGGTAGATTTCTAGGCTTACAGGCAATTTTGTATTTTCATAGAATTTGGCAGAAGTAGAGAACGGGTGAGACAGAAGGAAAGAAAGATGCTGACTCCCTCCCTATACCTATTAACATAATACTACCTATTGTAGTCTCACTGTCCCCAAGGGCCCCAAATAAATGACAATTTTGTCAAAATGGAATTGATCCACTAAAAGAATATGAAAAATCTAGATAAATCATAAGGTTTGAGATAAATATTCATGCATGTATATTGCATATGCATGCATATATCCACATACATAAATGTATGTATACATACACATACATAAATGTAGATTCCTATACACATATAGGTACATACATACTCTGTAATTATGACTACATTGAAACTTTAAATAAAAGGTTAAAAGATAATGAGTGCCATCTTATGGGGAGACCTACCACAACATTTTTCAAATTGCTCCTACTTCCAACTTTTTTTAAAATACTAAATTAATATTCCTCAGAGTGAACATTTTCTTCCTACTTTCTCAGTATGTTCATACAAATGATAATAAGGATCCTGTAAATAAACACTATCATGGTCCAATGTGTCAGAGTACACCTTAGAACATGAGCTGTGCTCACAAGAATGGGTCTTCTGGTGAGTCCATAGAAAATGCATTCACTATTTACTCAGCTCAGGCAAAAGTTCAAAAGCTGTGACAATTAAGGACTCTTGGTTTTAATGATGACACTTTCTCACGACAATTAATGTGGCAGTGGCCACTATTTTTTGCACTATGTTCTCGTTACATTCACAGTCTGTACTTAAAAGCTTGTTGATCCTATGACATACATTTTTACTAAGAACTGCCTTCGCAAACTTCTAGTTATCTACCTAGTGTTAGAATCAGTAGTAATTCACTTTTAGACCTGTTCCCTAAGGTACATATGTGGGCAAATGCATCCTCTTTCTCTATTACAAGTAAATATGAGTGAGGTGAATTTACCTGTACTAGGGACAATGTGATCAGCAACATAGATTCATACTCCAGTAGTGGTGAAAGTTCATGAGAAGAACTAGGGTTCTGTTGAATACTATGTGAAGGTAATTACCTAATAAAATTGCATCCCTCAGCACAGGGACATTGAACATTTTATTAGTTATTATGTAAATGAGAATGGAAAAAGTTGGCCTTGTCAGAGTTTTTGACAGTAAGTGAAAGAAGGTGTTATTAGTAGGAGGAACTTTCATGTGTTCTTTCCTCTATCTATTCCACAAACATTACGGAGTGCAAGCTGTGCATGTGTGTGGCACCTGCTCTAGGGAGAATTTCAGGGATGAAACAGGCAGGAATGGACCAAGCTCCCACCCTTGAAGGACTTGTGTTCAAGCAGAGAAATATGGACAAAAAATAAGAAAAATACACTGTTTGTTGTTGGATGATGATAATTAAGGAAAAAGTAAAACAAAGAAGAGAGAGAGACCACACTGAAGGGGAGAGTGCTGCAGTGACACTCCAGGTAGCAAGGGAAGGCAGTAGAGTGAAACCTGAAGGAGGGATGAGAGCAACCCTTGTAGGTATGTTGGGGAGAAGCACCCCAGGCAGAGCAAACAGCAAAGTGACCATCCCAAAGTGGGTCTGTCCCTGTCTTGTCAAGAAACAGTCTTCCAAGTGCAGGAATTGGATTAAGTTCATTTTCACCTTTTATCTTATCTGATACAGTGAGATAGAATAAGATATGTATTTCATTTTACAGAAAAGAAAACCAGCCCAGCAGGAGACTGCCTGGTGTGTCAGAGCTCCCCGGGGTGTGACCTTAGCTTGGTGCACAGCCTGGTCTTGAACTTGATAATCAGTACTTTTACGCTAAGCCTTGCTGCTGAGGAGTTGATCAACTAGATCGCTCTTGGAGATTAGGGAGTAAAAAGGAATAGGGGCTCACAAGGAAAGGATATGGCTGGGGTAAAACCTGAAAGTACCTAAGAAGTTTTTTAATTTTGTAAAACTTAGTTGGTACTTCATAGATCATGTTTTTTTCACAAGTCCTAGTATAGAATTTCAGTGTATAATGTCATTCTATATTTTTCATATTTAAGTTAAGCCTTATAAGTTTTTCCCCTCCTATTTTGAAAAGACAAGGAAAATTTACAGTCTCTGAAGTTCAGTGCTAGTTGAAAGCTTTTGAATTGTCCTATCTGGTTTCATCTTACAGTAAGGTCTAGAAATCACATTTTGTGTACTTTATAACAGAAATAGATGTCAAAGGATGTCAAATGTCTGGTTCTTTCCTGGATGATTCCTTTCTTTCTTTTTTCTTTCTTTCTTTCTTTCTGTCTTTCTTTCTTTCTTTCTTCTTTCTTTCTTTCTCTCGTTCTTTCATTCTTTCATTCTTTCTTTCCTTTTCTTCCTTTTTTGTGTGTGTTGTGCAAGTGTCTTTTATCTCACTGGCTGTATTCTACTTCTTTTGAGTGAATCTCTTATTATTTAAAGGATCGCTACTTCTTTTTTATGGAAAAAGTAAGACAAAATCTCATAACAAAATAAATAGGAGAATAGCAATAGTTAATACTATGATACTATTAGTAATTAATAATGTTGTTATCTTTAAAGTATTACTCAGAGTACAAATATGGGCATAAAAATTTCTCCAAGTCATATTACCGCAAACCTTTCTCTTCAATGAACTAAGAGAAACTAGTAATACAACTATCCTGTATTTTTTCCCTTTTCTCTTCCACCCTTTCTCCTCTCCCCCATTCTAGTTCCTTTTTCCTTTTGAACAATTTCTTCCCATTTCACAGTATCTATTGTACATTTTGGACCTTATTTACTCTTCCAACTTCTCACACCAGGGAGACTAGGATGTTTACACATGAGTCTGATTTATTTCACTTATGAGTATGGTCTCTACTTGCATCCATTTACCTATAAAAGCCTTGAGTTTATCCTTCTTTATAGCTGAGTAGTACTCCATTGTATAAAAATACCACATCTTTTTTTATCCATTCCTCAGTGGATGGGCATTTGAGCTGTTTTTAAGATTTAGCTATTACAACTTGTGCAGCTATAAACATGAGTGTGCTTGTACCAAGGATTACTGCTTCTTAAAGGTACTATCTATGATTTATTCATTCATGGTCTGCCATAAGCATCAGTATGAATGGTTTATATGGGGAGGTAGCAGCTGAGAGGAAGGAGGTCATGGAGATCAAGGAAAAATGACGGCTACCAAAAAAGGGAGGAGGGTGGGGAGGAGGGTAGAGGAAGTGAGCTGCCTCAGAGGAGGGACTGTCACAAAGTCTGTGCTTGGCCCAAACACTACACTGAAATAATTCTTTTTGCTTCTCTTCCTGGATGGCATGCTTTCTGGTCACACTAGCATCTGCTTTTCTTGGATTATTTTCTTTCTTCCTCTCTTAAAATTTCAGATAAAAAATCAAACCAGCAATAAGTTCTATTACTCATGTGTGTATGAGAATTTATTACCATTAATCCTCATAGAAATTAGTATTTAAGAGAGAGAGATTAAGACAGTCCAGCATCAGAGAACTACTAAGTAGTAGGACTGGAAACTAAATCTAAAGGGGGAGACTCTGAAGCCTGTCTTTTTCTATGTTATGGGGCCACTATGTGTCCGGGTGATGAGCTATCCTAAAACTGTTTGCATTTTAATCATGAGCAGCATACTAATGATGAAGACATGAGTTCCGAAGTTGAACTTCCAGACACAGGAGAGAATGAGAGTGAGACAGCGGTCTTCCCAGCCATCTGTTAAGAGTCAGGTCGCTGAGAAAACATATTGCCATTTCAGCCAACATTTATGGAGCTCTTACATCTGCTAAGCTCTGGGTGGGACTCTGGAAGCAAAATCATGAGTGGTGTAAGTCAGGTTTCGCTTCTCTTTCCCCTGGTTTTCTAGGAAAAGTGAAAGTTCAAGTTATGAAGCAACGACCCCAGGACCTAGTTTTCCTTGGTTTTATTAAGCATAATTTTCTTCCCACCTTAGCAGACCCCTATGATTTCTTACAAGGAATATTTACATACCTAGCAGTGACTGTATCTTTCAAAACTGGACTCAATCTGTTCATCTTTTCAAAAATTCAAAGGAAGACAAATTTGAATCATTTGTAGGGAAATGAATGCACCTTGAGAACATAACGTTCAGTGAAATAAATCAGATACACAAGCTTAAATATCACATGGTTTCTTTTGTATGAGAAACTCAAAGTATAAAGAGCAAAATAAAAGACAGATAATAAGTAACAAGGGGATAGATCTTTCGCAAATGAGCCAAGGAGCAAGAGATGGCAGAGTTATAAAAAAATCAAGATATACTCTGTACCTGCACCAGCTGCCCATGATGATCATTATGCACTGTAAACATGTATTAATAAAATTAAAATTTAAAAATAACATTTGGAAGATGATTTTAGTATGTCTACTGCATGCCTTATATTAAAAGACACTGGAGAGTTTAAGATTTATTATCAAATTAAATCTCTAGCAGTCTGCAAAGAGTCATGTACATGTGACATTAGAAGCACTTGATTTTTAATTTGACAAAGTTAGTTCCCTTTCCCTAGATCCAATTCATTTGTTAAAGGCAGTTCTCTTATCTGTCAGATTTTTAAATTATTGGTAATCCAAACAAAACGTGTTCAGTTATTTCATTTGCTTGTTGCAGAAAATAATTTTTGGAGACTTTGCCTTTTCAGTGCTTTTCCCCATTCCCGCCCCACCCCTGTACAGTGTGCTTGGATGTCATCTTTCTTAATGTGTGATGTTCAGTGTTAAAGATGCTATCTCAGATGGGCAGGGGCTCAGGAGATAAGCGTTTGTGGCACTTCCTGTAATTTAAGAACCATTTTCTAAGATGGCTTAGATGCCACTTGAGTTTTTTCTCACAAGTTCCTTTAAAGTCAATCTTTACCACTCTTAAAATCTATTAAATTTAGTTTAGAGATATACATTTAAAAATCGCTAAAAGGAGACTATTCTATTTGTGCCAGAGAAATACTATCTTATTAATATCAATATATCTGAGCTCTGTGTGATGCTCTTGGAGGGAGGAGATGATAAAAAACAAATGACTAAAATGAAACAACTGTACATAAGAGTTTCTTCTACAGTCCTGCCTATTTTTGTATATGCTGGAAATTTTCCAGAATAAAAAGTAAAAACACATCATCTTTCTGCTTATGCTTAGCCTTAGCCATGTCATCTTACAACATAGCAGAAGGTTTTCAGTGTTTTGCAGGGATCAAAATCTATTGGTTTAGACACATTCTTGTCATTTGTTGAGTAGTAAACTTATTAGAACGCCTCAAACTGAAATTAAGGAATGTGCCACTTAATCTTAATTGTCAACTTGACTAGATTAAGAGATTCCTGGAGAAATGACTGGATGATGGGGGCAATGCTGAGTGTGCTACTAGGACATGGGGCCCAGCTGGATGTGGGCCAATGGGACAGGCCTTTCAAGGACATGTCTCCTACGTGCACTTTTCCCCTGTTCTTGCTTCTTGGCAATCATCAACTGAGCAGTTTTGCTCCACTATGCCCTTCTGCCATGATACCATAATGAACTAACCCTAGAAGAAATTTTGACTATATTTAAATTTTCTTTTCATTGAATTTTTAAAATCCTTGTATTGGTCAACTTCCCCATTTACTGGAATAAAATACATGATACCTATAATTTGAAGGAAGTTAGGTTTATCTCTGCTCACAGCTTTGGAGGCTCAGTCCATAGCTGGCTGCCTTCAAGACATCATGGTGGAAAGGCGTGGTGTCACAAAGCTGCCCACTTCTTGGTGGCAAGGAAGCAGAGCACAGGGGAAGAACAGCAGAAAGGATGGGGTCAGGGACCAAATACAGTCCTTAGGGTCACACTCCCATGACCCACCCAGGCACATACACTTGTGCTTTACTAATCTCTCAAGCCAATCAAGTTGACAGTCAAGATTAATCAACACAGTTTGATTTCCCACGTTGACCATAAGCTTATTACATATAATAATACTTCATTATATTTTTATCTCTACCATAGCACCAACCTTGGTCATTTGTGCATAAGCTCTGGGACCTCAGTTATTAACAAAGTTGAATAAAAGAGTAGACAGCTTTAACTATCAATCTACAAGGGGAACTAAATATCCAGTTGCAAAGATATCAATGGGGGTACAAAAAACAGAAGAAATCATACAGATCAGAATCCTTCTAAAGGAAAATGGTTGGAAGAATTACTTTGATAAAATCCAGGGAATGAGAATACAGACTTCCAAGACTCATGCCAGGTTATTGTCCTACCAGTTCAGGTAAGGACCGGATGTGTTTGCAGAGTGAATGTTAGGCATGTCTAATAGCAGACTGAACTACTCAGGAGCTTTTAGCACAGCTGTGAGCCTGCCCCTCTTCTCTTATGCATGGCCCTACAGAGCACACAATGTCTCTTTCTAATATATGTTGAATATGTATTTTTAAAATATTAGTTTGGGGAAGCAATGAGTATGAGCATGCTCTCTTGTTTAGGTAAACCTGGAGTCTCAAGATAATGCCACACTAAAAAGAGGTGAAATGCCACAGACAAGTGCCTGAACCACAGCTCAGGAACCCCACAAGATACTCCAGGACAAAGCCAAACTATCCCTTGAAGGATTTTAACCACACTGTGTGGCCAGAATTGCTGCAAAAGCTGTTTCCAACATTTTACTCAAATGCTATAGACACTGTTGCTGCAGCTACAAAGAAAATCAAATGTAGCCAAACAACTCCATGTTAAGAGAAGGGCAAGTATAGTCATGACAGTGCTGAGAAATGTTTAGTGAGCTTTTTTTTTTAATCTTCCAGGAAGCAGAAATATGAAAGACATGGCCTTGATAGACCTCTACATCTTTTTCATCAGGCTGTGGAAAATTAGAATCTCCTCTAGTTAAGTAGGAAAGGCTAGCATTTAATAGTTAATGAAGCTGAAAGAATCTGAATAGATAAGAGCTGAGTCTGTACAGACTGCACCAGGACAAGCCCAAATCCTCTTATCTCTTCTGAAAAAGTCAGCTGTTTGCAAGATATTGTTTTAAGCAGGGAGGTGACAGGAACAGCAGCAAGTACAAGGAGAGCAGTATCTTTTTGAAGGAATGCTAAAGCAGGATTCCAAAAAAGAAAGAAACAAAAAAGTGCTGCTCTGAAATTTTATAGGCTACTAGAATGG
>RJWM01042069.1:0-14561 GCA_004363535.1 Dasyprocta punctata | reverse complement strand
CTAACTAAATCAAGATACAGAACTTTTCCATTACTAGCATTCTAGAAATCCCCTGAGTATCCTCCTCCATGCACAACTTGGAAGACTTTCTTGAAGGAAACCTCATCTCAAGGACTGCTTCTGAGAAACCCTACCTAAGACAATGTGACTAAAAGGATCTCTTCACACTGTCCCCTCCCCCACCACCAAAAGCCATCTTTGAGATAAGAGAAGGAGAAAGAAATCCACAAGAAGAAGCCTCTCCCTAAAGAATTATAATCAGGAGCTATATTTTGAATACCCTAAATAATTAAAGTGAAAGAGATAATTTAAATTGGTGAGTGTTCTTTGTCATGGCTATCTAAACTGTTGGAGATCTTGAAAAAGGTAAAAGCAGGTATAGACAAATAAAGCAACTACCAGTTTCCTGCATATCTGGTAATATGCAAATACATCAGGTGATCTCATCAGAAAAACACTCTGTATATAAGGCAGTCAATGCCTGCCAATTGCTATGCCCACTGAAAGGTAGTTATTCACCACTTACTGCATTGTGAACCCGAAGAAGTGATTTAACTTCCTCTGGCCTTTGGGTGCCTAACCATAATTAAACGAGGAAAATGCTGAATTGCATGTGGTTTTCACATTCATAGTAATCTAATTGTAACTAGGATGAAAAATTTCTGCTTTCACATCAGCAAAGGCAAATGGTTATCTTTATAAATAACATATGTTCTGGTTCTAAATAGGTTATGATGAAGACCCCTGACAGGTTTATAGGCAGCAGAGACAAGGTCAAGTTCCCCTGTGGCCATCAGCTGCCTCAGACGATCAGTGTAATCTCTGAAGAGGAAAGTAATTCCTTGCTAGGAGTGTATGCTCAGCTGTCCCACTGAAAATAAGCTAAACTCCTGTAAACAAAACTTGGACACAGTCAGCAGTAAGCTAATACTTGGAGAGGCCTGCTTTGAAAATCTGACCATCTGAGATGCTACAGAGAAAGGAGTTAGAGTAAAGGTAGACAGGTGCTAATAAATACACTATGAGCTTGCTTTGACAGTCTAGTGTTCAATCTTAACATTGAAAAGTTTAATGGGATGGAAAACCCCACCTAATAGAAGAATCCATTCAAAGATTCTTTGCTTAAACTTGAGACTATACTAAAAGGTGAAATAAATCACACTCACATATGTAAACATTGTATTGTTTCCCTAGTGTAAAAAACTGAAAGAGTAAATAAGATCCAAAATATACAATAGCTATTGTGAAAGTGAAAGGGGAAGAAACTGCTCAAAAGAAATGAGGTAAAGGAGAACAGAAAAAAGAAAAGAAAGAAAAGAGGGAAAAGATATACATATATATGACAATTATACTACAAATCTCTGTTAGTTCATCAAAAAGAACAGTTTGTGCTTTCATTTTTCATGCCCATATCTTATAATCTGAGCAACTACATTGAAGATAACAATACACAATATATAAACCATTGTTAGTCTCCTATCATGTTGTCACTGCTGTCCTCAGCACACCAACTGCTGTTAAGGTTGCAGGCAAGAACGCCTGGATTCACCAGTCACACCTAAAACCCGCAGCGGAGCCGGACGCCACCTTGTGATGGAAGGTTCAACCCTCCGAACATCCGCTGCGCATCAAGATCTCCCGCGAAACGTCCTGATTATTGTTGTTCTTGTACTGTTTGCCCCCTACCCAGCTAATAGTAACAGTCTGTCTCACATGCCTTTCCTCCGCACTTGGTGGGCCACGCCTCCGAATCGCAGAAAACACCACTACGTGTTCAGAACTCAGGTTTGACTTAGGTACCCTGTTAGGAAAATGGTTCCCTCTCCCGCTAGTTAGTGCAGGTGGCCTAAGATCTGACCACTTAGATAAAAGCTCCAAGTACGGCTGTGGCCTCTCAGAGACACGTGAACGTAACCTTAGAAACATAGATTTTTATCTTTGCCCCTTTACCTCAGATAAAAACTGTGGGAAACATGCATATTTTTACTGTAAACATTGGGGTTGTGAGTTCATTGGAACATGGGACCTAAAGAGTCAGAATGACAAATGGTTACACCTCCAGAGGCTCCCGAGTCCTGAGAATTGTGGCCTAAGCCAATGCAACCCCTTGACTTTGACTTTCCTCCAACCAACCAATAGCTCATGGAGAGGAGGAAAAACCTGGGGTCTAAGGCTATATGTCACAGGCTACGATCCTGGGTTCTTGCTAACAATTCAAAATCAGATGGAGAGATGTCCTAAGCCCTTACTCCCCACAGGACCCCAAGTGCTCCACCCACCATCACCACCAGCAGCTTACAACTTACAACCTTCCTGCCTAACCCCACCAACTCCCTAAAAAACCCCCCCACAGACAACCTACTCTAATGCCAGCTCCCACCTCACCCTTGCTATGGCCCCTAGATTTTATGTTCTCTTATCTAAATAAGTCCAACCTGAACCTTACAGCTGATTGCTGGCTATGCCTAAACCCTGCTCTGCCTTTCTATGCAGGCATTGCTACAAATGCTACCTTAGGTGCCAGGATTGACTATGACATTATAAACACCACTACTATAAAGGACACCTCATCTTGCTGGTGGGGACATAAGCCAATGTTAACTCTAGATAATATACAAGGAGCTGGACTTGCGTTATCTCCCCAGGATACAACTTGGTCACCTCTCCCTATGCTGGACTATGTCAAATTAACATAACTATTCATAACCAGACCTATACTCAAGATCATCACCTGCAAGTTCCTCCACGAAGTTGGTTTGCTTGCACCACCGGGATAACTCCCTGCCTATTTTTAGCCACCAGTATTCAGGTGGCAGAACTGTGCATACTGGTCCACATTTTCCCCCAGGTTTATCGGTATTCTGGTGAAGGAGCCCAAGAACACTTGTCTCTCTTAGGCATCCCTCGTTCAAAAGGGACCCCAATTTTGATACCTGCTTTGTTGGGCATCAGATTCGCTGGGACTATAGCAATGGGTACTCCAAGATCAAAATTATAAGGAACTTAGTACCCAAGTCGACAGAGATTTGGCCACCCTAGAAAGCTCTGTCTCTCAGTTGGAAGAAACCCTAGGATCTTTAGCTGAGATGCTCCTACAAAACCGGCATGGACTAGATCTCCTTTTTCTAAAAGAGGAAGGTCTTTGTCTAGCCCTAGGAGAATCATGTTGCTTCTATACTAATCACTCTGGGGTAATCAAAGATAGTCTAAGCAAACTAAGAAAATGGCTTCAAGACTAGGAAGAACAAAAAAAAACTAGAACACAACTGGTTTGAGTCTTTGTTCAGCACCTCCCCATGGTTAACTACCTTGTTATCTGCTTTAATTCAGCCCCTATTGCTTGTATGAGTGTTAGTAACTGTAGGTCCATGTGCTATTAATTGCATCTCCAATTATGTACAGCAAAGAAACCAATCTGTAAAAATGGTGGTACTGCATGCTTACTATGATACATTGTCTCAAACTGATTATGTTGAATCAAAGATTCGATTCCCAGCTAAAATCAGTGCGAAATGTACTAAGCCAGCTAAAAAACCTATAAAACGTAAGACTATGTTCACCCATGACTCAGTTCCCCTTAACCCCCTGTGATGTTTTAAAGTGCTGATATTAACTGACTGTCTGCCAGGATGTGCTGTCCCCTGTTTCTTTTCAAAGATAACATATGGTAACATATCAGCCTGCCCACAAAATGACCTCACCTAAGAAGCTGACACAAATTCCAGTAAAGGATAAAGATGACTTTCCCATGTATGACTATCACTGAGAGACAAACTGTTCTAACCAGGTTGTGCTTTGTGCTTTAAATTCTGCTCACTGTAAAGGCTTGACACTGCTCTGAACCTGCCCTGCGTGGAGGATCTCAGGCAGTCCCAGCCGGCTGGTTATTGTTGTTATTATTAAAGGCTCCCAAACTTCTGATTTGGCCTGGTCTTGTTGGTCCGGTTCAGTGTAAGACCATTACAGTGCAGGTTTGTGCCTTGTAGGTCGAGGGCCTTTGGTACTTGCTGCTAAACAGGGCTTGAAAAAGCAAGGTATTAAGCTACTAATAATGACTTTCTGTGATGGTTAAGTCTTTGGTTACTTCTCTTCTGAAAGAGAAAAACATTCCCAAGTCAATCATTAGATAAAATGCAGGTCTTCAGATAAGAAAGTAGAAATTTGGAGGTATAGCTAATGCTCCTGGCATCAAATCTTCAAGCAAGAAAGTTTCAAGAGTGCTCCCAATTTTTTAAATTTTTTTTTTTGGCCTGAAAGAGGGCTCTTTATTTCATGATGGTTTTCTTTCTTTCTTTCTTTCTTTCTTTCTTCTGTCTTTCTTTCTTTCTTTCTTTCTTTCTTTCTTTCTGTCTTTCTATCTTTCTTTCTTTATTTTGAGAATAGAGCCAAACAAAATAAGACAGAATAAAGAAAATCAAAACAAGACAGTGACAGTGATACAGAACTTCAAAACAGGATAATAGGAAATCAATAATGGCTACCATAATGCCTCTTGTTATCTTCAGAATTGCTGCCCATACCATCAGAGTGCTCCAAATTTATGCTAAAATGATTAAAACCAAGCTTATATGGGGTCTGCAAGTTCCAAAGAACAGGCCATGTTTTGGAGATCAAATAGCTGACTTCATAGTAGTCTTAGTCCATTTTCTGTTTCACTAACTAAATACCACAGACTCACTAATCTAATTTTTCTTATACTTCTGGAGGGTGGAAACTTCAAGGTGGAGCAGGCAAATCAGATGAAGGCCATCTTGCTGGTGGAAGCAAGATGGCCCTCATTAAATCTGACTCATTATACCTATATATGATCAGTATATATGAGATCTATAGTTAATTAGTCCTAAAGTGACACAGGGCATCACATGGAGATACAAGCCTAGCTAACCAGAGAGAGGCCATTTTTGGGGGAGGGGTGATCTTCCTGCCTCAGCCTCCCAAGTACTAAGATTACAGGCCTGAGCCATACCTGGCAAAAGCTCACTTTTATAACAAACCCAGTCCCTCAGTAATTTATTAATCCATTAATAGATAAATCTATTCTTGAGGGCCTATCTCTTACATATTAGCATATGACCTTGGAGATATGAAATTTTGAGGATGCACTCAAACCATAAGAATAGTACTTTTAGTATTTAATTTTACTATTTGTTTCCTGCTTCTTAGCTTCTGTCTGACATGATTCTCAGTCCTGGTTACACATTTGGATTACCTACAGAGATTTTAAAACTGCCTCTCTCCTGAAGCCCAACAGAATGAATCTGGTTAAAATCTCTGAGGGTGAGGCCTAAGCATGATATATTATCTATCAGTAAATCAGTATGTGTGATACACACCGATGCATGTATATAAAATCAGCAAATATGTTACTAGGTATAAATGTGATCTAATTAGCATATATATGGTCAACATATATATAATCATTATGCATATAAAATCTAACTCATTATACCTATATATGAGCAGTATATATGAGATTTACAGTTAATCAGCAAATACCCACACAATAACTCTGTGTGTCTGTGTTTGTGTATTTAACTCCCCAAGTGACTCCACTACACACCTAAGATCAAGAACCACTGCTTTTAATAACTTTTCTGTGAAACATTCAACTGTACCTTAGGCTTGTTATGGAGACAATGTGAAATTAAAAAAGCAAATCAAATTAGGCAATACAGTAGTTTCATTGAGATGAAGGTTAAATGAAGTTAGGGTGGCTAAACATTTAAGAGTGTTAGCCAAGCGTGGTGGCACACACCTTTAATCCCAGCACTTGGGAGGCTGAGGTAGCAGGAGCATTATGAGTTTCAGGCCAACTTGGGTTGCAACGTGAGCAAGTCCAGCCTGAACTACATAGTGCGACCCTGTCTCAAAAAACTAGGGCTGGGAGTTTGGCTCAGTGGGGCTGGGGGTTTGGCCCAGTGGCTTACGTGCCTGCCTGACAGGCGCGAGGTTGTGAGTTTGATGCCTGGTGCCACAAAAAAAAAAAAAAAAAAAAAAAAAAAAAAAAAAAAATTTAAGAGTGTAAGATCCAGTGTTCCTCATAAAAACATTCATCCTTTATTATTAGTATTTATACTCCATTGTGAGTATATCAATTGGTTTTATCAAAGAAAGCAGAAATTTCTTAAAACAGAAATTTTCACAAAGAATGATTCCTGGTAAATAATGCAATTTGTCCTATTAACCCCATTTTAATATATTTTAAAATTCTATTTCCACCAATGTGATACTTGATTGGTTGTGTCAACTTGAATAAGTCAAGCCCAATTAAATTGGTTCAGCATGGTTCTGGGTGTGGAAGACCCACCTGAGGGAGGATTATTGCCAGAATTCTATACAAGGGAAACAAAGAAGGAAGGATTGCTTTTGTCTTCTTCCATGGAGCTCTAATCTTCACTTTCATTTTGGATATCATCTCCTGACTTCCGGTGCAGACCCTTCAGTCTTCTAGTGCAGAACCTTCGGCCTTCTGACAAAGCTCGCGTAGCACACCACACAGAGCTCCAGGCCTCTGACTGGATTCTTTGGGTCCCCAGTGCACAGACAGACCTTTCACAATCCTGTGGCCAATCACTGTAAACCAAACTTGTAAATTCTTATATATGTGTACAACTTGTATTATTATATCTATTTCTCTAGTAAGCACTGATTGTTACAACCAAGAACTGACAATGTTTTAAGAGAAAAAAATAAGCCTAATGTTTGGTGTGTTGAAAAGGCAAAAGATGGTATTTAGGGGCTGGGGAGAAAACCTCTTCAAATCATCCCAGCTAAACAGTTTGCGTAGTTATGTAATATCAACACTTGCTGCTCCATTTTTTCTCCAAAATTAGAGCTTATTTATGAATTCCTCATTCACAAGCACTTCTCACTTAAAGATTCACATGGCTATAGCTCATCCATTACAATACTGATACAGCTACAGTGGCATTTGGTTTTATTCATTAAATATTTGTGTTTCAGAGTATCTTCTAGCAAAAGCTGCTGGGAAAGAGTTTTTATTTGCCTTTGAAGATGAAAAAAATATGTATTCAAGAACCCATGAACATGAGAAGAACCAGAAAATTTAGAGGCAAATGGTTGTACAAGTTCATATTTAAAATCTTTCTCTTGTGTACATTTAACACATACAACATGGTGGGGGTTTTTTGGTTTTTTTGTTTTGTTTTGTTTTGTTTTTGTCTTTTTGAGACAGGGTCTCACTATGCAGTTCAGGCTGACCTTGGGCTCGCTTTGTAGCCCACGCTGGTTTCGAACTTTCAACAATACTCCTGCCTCAGCATCCCAAGTGCAGGGATTATAGAAGTGCACCGCCACACCTGGCTACAACATAGTATTTTGATATATTTATCTTGATGGAGTAAAAATCTTAGAAGTTGTATTTTATAGATAGTAACTATAAACCAATTAGATTTTTAAAAAATTATATACTTTGGATATATTTATCTGATTATGCCAGTGGTTCTTTAAACATTTTGAAATCAACTTTTTATTGGTTTACAAAAATGAAACTTCTTGTACTGTATATAAAAATAACCATAAATGGATTTTTTTTTTTGTACCAGGGATCAAACTCACAACCTTGGGCTCTTAGGCCACTGAGCTAAATCCCCAGCCCTACAAATGGATTTTTTTAAAACTCACACTTAAGAAGTAAAATTATAAAACTCTTAGAAGAAAACATAGAGGCAACTCTTCAAGATTTTAGGATCAGCAATGGTTTCTTAAATATGACACCAAAAGTGCACCCAGCAAAAGAAAAAATAAATAATACGGACTGCATGAAAATTATAAATGTCTGTGTTTCTAAAGGCAATATCAGGAGAGTGAAAAGACAACCCACAGAATGAGAGAAAATATGTATAAATCACATATCTAATAAAGTTTTAATGTTTAGAATATATACAAAAATCCTACCCAGGAGAGGTGGCGCACTCCTGTAAACCCAGCACTTGGGAGGCTGAGGCAGGAGGATCTTTGCAAGTTCAAGACCAGCCTGGGATACAAAGTAAGCCCAAGGCCAGCCTGAATTGCATAGTGAGACCCTGTCTCGAAAAGACAAAAAAAAAATTTCTATGACTCAATAACAAAAAGACAACTCAGTTAGAAAATGGGCAAGAAATTTGTACAGATGTTTCTCCAAAGAAGATATAGACATGACAGACAAGCACATGAAAAGATACTCAACATCACCAGGAAAATACAAATCAAGATGACAATGATATACCACTTCACTTACTAGGATGGCAATAAATAAGCAAACAACAGGAAATAACAAGGGTTAGCAAGAGTGCAGAACAAAACGGACCTCTGAGCATCAACAGTTGTTATGGCTTGTATCTAGATGTCTCTTCATACCCTCATCAGTCACAGGTGGGGCTTTTTTGCAGGTGGCTGAATCTTGGCTATGTGATGCTGGATTTAAGGGTGCCCAAATCTGGATGCAGGTGCTACCACCCAAAAGGTAGGTAGCCTGGATGGAACATAAAGGGGCTGAAAGGAGCTACTTTGCTGATTTCTGCCTGCCCTGCCATGCCATGGACTGTTTCTCCTCTGCAATGGCCCTCAGTCGTGCCAGCCTGCCTCAGAGATTGCTGACTATGGACTGAAACCTCTGCAAACTGTAAGCTTTTCCTCCCTTAACTGAGTGTTGTGTGTTTTGACTCAGCAATGAGAAAAGTAACTAAGAAAATGGTAGAAAGGTAAAATAATACCTCCACTATGAAAATAATTTACCAATTCCTCAAAAGGTTAAACAGAATTACCACATGACATAGGAATTCTGCTCCTAATATATGCTCTAAAGAACTGAAAGTAGAAACTTAAACAGATATTTATATGAAAATATTCATGGCTGCTGGGCATGGTGGCACATGCCTGTAATCTCAGCACTCAGTAGTCTGAGGAAGGAGTATCACTATGAATCTGAGAACAGCCTGGGCTATATAGTAGTGAGTTTGCTATAGGAGATAGGGCATGGCAAAGCTGGGGAAAAGAATAGGACTTGTCAATTGTAAGATCCTAGGACAGCACCAAATAATTCTCACAATTTGAACTTCTCCCAGGCTCCCATAAGATACAAATGGCATAAGAGAGAAGAGACACCATAGGGAGCCCACTCTTGTGACTTCCCATGATAGCCCATGCTATGTTTCCCAGACACACTGTGTACCTTTATTTTTGCTTTTATCTTCTTTTCCCTTGTTCTGCCCATGTTCACTCTACAGAGCTGGTTTCTCCCATACATATTTACCCATGAGTTACATAGAGAGACCTTGTCTCCAAAAAACCCATGTATACACACACACACACACACACACACACACACACAACAGAGAGACAGAGACAGACAAAAAATACATACACATTTCAGGAAAAGTATAGTATTATCTTTCTTCAATAGATAGCATTACCCTCATGGCTGTAGTATCAAAAGTGATGCAAACAACAGTGACAAAATGGCAGAGGTACAGTTATCAATTGAGGAATGAAAGACCATTTTAATGCGGTATTTCAAATCTGAGAATATTGGTGAAGTACAACAATGAGGGAGGTGTGAGTTTGGAACAGAACCTCCAACGTGCTTGAAAATTTCTTGATTCATGATGAGTTCGAAAACTATGGTATGTGTGATTATACATGAAGGAAAATCCACCAGACCCATACAACAACGAGTGCTGCTTGCTTGGCTATGGTGCTAGATGAGTTCACACGCTCACCACAGAAGGCTGCCACACAATGTGCACACAAGACAGGCGTAAGCAGTACAGGCATCGGTGCACTCTTGGAAATGGTTAGTGGAAAACTGACATCCCGAGATTATTACATGCATTCCATGAAGACGATCCTGCCTGAAGAATCGTTTCGTGGCTCATTTCAACACATGGTAGCAGAGGATGAGGAGTTTGTGAGATTGTGTGATCTGATGAAGTACAATTTAAGCAAAATGCAATAGTGAAGTGACATAATTATGTTCACTGGGCACCACATGATTTTAAAGTGCCTGTGGACAAAGCACTCAGTTTACCAGGAGCCAATGGTGTGGAGTGTCAGCAAGAGATTTAATAGGACTGTTTCTCTTTGAAGGTGCTCTCACAGGTGGAGTGTACCGAGACATGCCATGCACGTTCATCTTACCTAGCATACATGAACTTTTGGAAATGATGAATTTTTCTTTCAACAAGACAGCATGCCACCACACTACCACAAAGATGTGCAAGCTTATCTGGATGAGAATTTGCAAGGATGCCGGCTAGGACAAAGAGGTGCAGCTGAGTTTCCCACACATTCTCCTGATCTAACACCTGGAGACTTTTATCTATGTGGAACCCTACACTGCCAACCCTTAGAGAAGAAATCAAAAATGCATGTGTAGCAATCTCAGTGGATACTTTGACTAAGATTACTCAAGCAGCAGTTGGCCATACTAATAAATGTCTGCAAGTTAATGGCTACCACTTTAATCACTTCTTATAATTGTAGAGACCAAAGGTAACTTGTATTAATCTTATGACATCTCATTAAATTTAGCATTAAAATATTTATAAAAGTTTTCTTTTCCTGAAGTATGTATACATCTTTGGTGGAAATAGATACACATACATGTATGTATTTTATATATGTATGTATATATAGCCAACTGATGGATGAATGGATAAACAAAAAATAGGATATCTATACAACAGAATACTACTCAACCATAATAAGAAATGCCACATGCTGTAACATTGACAAAACTTGAAACATTATGCCAAGTGAAGTGAGCTAGATACAAAAGGATGGATACTACATGATTTCACTTATATGAAACATTTAAAACATCAAAATTCATAGAAAGAGGTAAGAGACTTCCTTTTTTAAAATTAATTTTATTGATACACTTTTTCCATACATAAATGATCACATTCATCATAGGATATTTGCATCTGTACATAATATAGCTTGATTCTTCTTTTTTTCCCCCATTCCCATCCCTTCCCTTCAATCCTTCTTCCCCTCCTTATTTACAAAAGCTTTGTTTCTATTTTTTCCTTCTATTCTGTTTTGTTTCCTTTTCCCTTCCTTTTGTTTCTCCTCCCCCATCCTTTGTTTCTTCTCACATTTGAACATTTTCTTCCCACTTCCCAATATCTTCTTTTTGCAGGGGGGAGGGTACTGGGGATCAAACTCACAACCTCACGCTAGCCAGGCAGGGGTTTATGCCACTGAGTTAAACCCCCAGCTCCTACTTCCCAATATCTATCATTCATTTTGGTTCTTATTTGCACTTTTGGTTTCTCACACAAGAGAAACAATGCAATATTTAAACATGTGTGTCCAATTTATTTCACTAGGGGCCAGGGGTTTAGCTCAGTGGCACAAGTGCCTGCCTGGAAAGTATGAGGTCATTAGTTTGATCCCTGGTACCAATAATAATAATAATAATAATAACAATAACAATTTATTTCACTCAAATGTTTGGTTTCAAGGTGCATCCATTTACCTAAAATGTCTCAAGTTTACCCTTCTTCAGGACTGAGAGGTACCCCATTGTAAATAAAAATCACATCTTTATCCATTCATCTGATCATGGGCATCTGGGCTATTTCCAAGATTTATCTATCACAAATTGTATTGTTATAAACATGGGTATGCATATATTGCTGTGGTATTACACTTTTCACTGTTTGGGAAAGATACCAAAAGGCAAATAGCTGGGTCAAGTGGAATCTCTAGTTTCAGTTTTTTGAGGAATCTCCATGCTGATTTCCATATTGGTTATACCAATATACACTGCCATCAACAGTGGAGAAGGGTTCCTTTTTCCCCACAGCCTCTCCAGCACTTGTTATTGGTTAATTTCTTGATGATAGCCATTCTTTCTAGAGTGAGATGGAATCTTGGACTTGTTTTCACTTGCGTCACTCGAGTGACCAGCAAGGTTCAACATTTTTTCATATATTTCTTTGCTGTTTGTATTTCTTCATCTGAAAAATGTCTATTAATTTCAGATGCCCATTTTTGGATTAGGTCTTTAAATTTGGTGAGTGTGAGGTTTTTTAGTTCTTTATATATTCCAGATATTAGTTCTTTGTCTAAAGAACTGCTGGTTAAAATATTTTCCCATTCTATGGGTTGTCTCTTCACTCTGTTGGTGGTTACTTCTGCTGTGCAAAACCTTTTTAACATGAGGAGATTCTATTAGTTGACTCATTGTAGTAGTTCCAGTGCAGTCGGGACTTTTTTCATGAAGTCCTTGCCTACATCTATGTCCTCAAGAGTTTTACCAATTTTATCTTCCAGGAGGTTAAATGTTTCTGTTTTAATATTTAAGTCTTTCATCCATTTCAATTTTAATTTAGTTTAGATACAGATCTAGGTTTAATCTTCAGCATATGGAAAGCAGTTTTTCCAGTAGCATTTATTCAAAAGTCTATCATTCTTACAGTAAAGGTCTTTCAGCCCTTTATTAAATATAAAATGGCTGAGTGTGTTTGGAGTTGTTTCTGCATCTTCTGCCCTATTTCATGGATCCTCAGGTCTTTTCTTTCTTTCTTTCTTTCTTTCGTTCTTTCTTTATTTTTCTTTCTTTTTCTTTTTGCCAGTAATATGCTGCTTTTGCCAGGGTAGATTTGAAGTATAATTTCAAGTCAGGGATTTTAATGACCCTGCCTTGCCTTTGTTGCCCAGAATTGCTTTTGCCATTCTAGGTGTCTTCCAGTTCCAAATGAATTTTAGGATTGTTTTCTCTAGTTTTCTGAGATAGGATATTGGTATTTTGATTAGAATTGTGTTAAATCTGTATAACATCTTTAGAAGTATTCCCATTTTCACTCTATTGGTTCTGCCTACACAAGAACAAGGATATCTTTCCAATTTCTGATATTTCTTCTATCTCCTTTTTCAGAGTACTGTAGTTTTCAGTGTAAACTTTTATTTCCTTCATTAGATTGATTGCTAAGTACTTCATTTCCTTGATGCTATTGTGAAAGGTATAGTTTCCCGAATTTTCCTCTTGGTGAGTGTAATTGTTGTTCATTGTGTCAACTCAAGAAGTTTAGAAGTTTAGCTATGTGACTCAGCAGAGGGACAGAGCCCTCACTTTGTAAACACCCTGAGCCTGTGCAAGAGGAAGGAATGGAGATGTCGTGAGTGCTACATCCACCCAAGGGCAGGACGTCTGCATGGAATATAAGGAAGGAAAAGAAACTTGTTCCTTTTTGCTCTTATTGCTTTTGCTGTCTTCTGCAGCTTTGAACTGTTGTTCCTGTGCCATGCCACCCTTCCTTTGAGCTAACTGATTATGGACTGAAACCTCCAAAAACTGTGAGCTAAATAAATTTTCCCTTCCTTAATTTTGTGCAACAGAAAATTAACCAAGATAAGGTTGTTCCTTGTGTACAGGAATGATATTGATTTTTGTATATATGCTGCCAGAGCAAGCACTGCTATTGATTTTTGAGTTTTGACTTTGTATCCTGCTACAATATGGAATTTGGTTATTAAATCCAAGAGTCTTTCAGTGGAGTTTTTGAGGGCTTCTATGTAGAATACCATGTCATCTGCAGATAATGATAATTTAACTTTTTCCTTTCATATTCTTTTTCCTCTTGTTTCTTTCTCTTGTCTAACTGCTCTGGCTAATGTTTCCAGAAGTATATTGAATAGGTGAGGTGATAGTGGGCATCTTTGTCTTGTTTTTGATTTGAGAGTGAAACTTTTTTCAGTTTTTCACCATTTTGTATGATGTTGGCTACTGGATTGCATAGATTGCTTTTCTCAGCTTGAGATATAAACCTTCTATTTCAGTTTTCCAGAGGGTTTTTGTTACAAATAGGTGTTAGACTTTGTCAAATGCTTTTTCTGCATGTATTATATTCCTTGGTATATATATATACTTTCTTATCAGGACTAATTGGAGCTCTCTATGCATCACCTTTCTGTGGGTCAAATTCTCTTGGGATATTTTCTACCATTATTTCTGTGGATAGTTTCTTTTTTATGTCCTTTGTGATGCCTTCTGATTTTTTATTAATTCTGATCAATCTTATGTTACTCTTCTGTGCATAATCTAGCAGCCATTTAATTGATTTTTTTATAGTCCTTTGGTTTGTTTGTTTGTTTTTTGGTACTGGGGATCAAACTCACGACCTCACACTTACCAGGCAAGCACCTGAGCCACTGAGCTACATCCCTGGCCCTCCCTTGCTATTTTTAACAAGTCTTTAACATTTTTTTAGATCTGATACTTTGTCCTCACATTGGCTGATTCTGCTGTATATACTTTCAAAAAGTGCCATTCCCCCAACATTTGAGAGGGTGAAGCATATGGCTTCAAAGCCCATTAACCAGGTACCTCAGCCTGTTTACAGACACATAAGAACACATCATATAAGGACACATAAGGACATGATTTTGCTGTTTGGCATGGGTGCACAGCGGAATACACTTACATAAGCATGACTTAAGATAGACAACTGCACATGCACTACATGGTTATGACAGTACACAAAAATGTAAACCTTGATAACAGCTAATATATCTGAGCCAGACAATAAAGACACTGCTGCTGCTATTGTTGC